>CAKNXH010044658.1:0-24274 GCA_932178445.1 Andricus quercusramuli
AATTTCTGTCTTATGGATAGTACAAGCAACTGTCATATTCACATTGAAGAGGCCTCACTACTTGTTCGTAGAGCAAAAATCAACCCTGGTATTCTTCTTGCACACGCTAAAGCTCTATCTCAAGGCACAGCAAAATATCCGATTACACGTGTCGAGGTGAAAGCTATGACGATTCACTCGGGTGTTCACGCTGAAACCCTTGACAATGTTATTCTTGGTCAATTACCAAAAAGAATAATAATCGGATTTGTAGACAATACTGCATATAATGGCAATGGAAACAAGAATCCCTTTAATTTTCAAAATTATAAAATTAATCATCTATCACTTTATGTTGATGGTACTCAGATACCTTCGAAACCTCTACAGCCATCCTTCAACACTAAAAAATTGTACATCGAGGCATATAACACGTTATTTACTGGAACTGGTATTCATTTTCTGAATGAGGGAAATAGTATTGATCGGCAACAATATCCAGTTGGAAATTGTTTATTTGCCTTTGATCTTACACCGGATCTCTCTGCTAATTGTTATTCTCACTGGAATCTTGTGAAACATGGGAGTCTCAGAATTGAGGTACGATTCGAGGAAGCGCTTGTTAGTACAGTTAATTGTATAGTATATGCAGAGTATGATAATGTTTTGGAAATAGACTCGTCGAGACAAATTATAGCTGATTTCAGTGCTTAGTTTAAGTGGGGATAATGCTTATACATATAGGAAAACCCTCTTATTTGAAAACCTCAGTCTTTACTTGTTTGTGACAGTAGTAAATTCTATACTTCTGTATAACGTATTAAAAATAAAAATGGTAGATTACGTGATTGATATACAAGGATTTTGTGATGATTCTGGCCGTTTAATACCTAAAGAAGTAGCTGTGGTTACTCTACAGCGCTACTGTATAGCTCATTGGATTACTTCTCCACCTTATGCATTTACCGATCTCACAAGTCCATCTCAACGACAAAATAACTGGCTCAGTTGCAAATATCATGGTATCGAATGGTTTGAAGGAGATGTACCAATGAATTTTCTACACGCTAATCTTCGTGAGGTAGCCCGGACTGCTAGAGTAATATACACCCGAGGACATGAAAAGGCCGTTTTGCTGCAAAAGATTACAAGCAGACGCATCACAAACTTGGAGGAACTAAACTGTCCATCATTCAAAAGTCTGACTTTCCTGAACGAGTTTTGCTTTCATCATGGAATAAAAAAGGACACACCATTTATGTATTCTCTTAATAATGCGCTCAGACTAAAAAAGTGGATTGAAAAGGAACAAATAGATGGAATACTCTCGACCTCATACAATAAAACGTTAACCTGCAGTATGCGTTCAGTTTTATCAACAACAACAAATGGAGCTAATAATCTTTCATACGTTTCAGAAGATTCAGCCGAGGATACTGTAGACTTATCAAAAAAATATGAACAGTCTCCAGATACTATAAGTACTTCGACTCACAGAAGCACGGACAACCGGTGTATTTGCAGCCGATCAGATTCCAAAGCATTGGGCAAAACCAGCTGCGATTGTTGCTAATACAGATGGACACCAACAGCCTGGTAGCCACTGGGTCGCCATGTACGTCGGAAACTATGGACGAGCCACCTACTTTGACAGCTACGGGCTACCGCCTCTTGTACCTGAACATCTTCTTCGTTTACGGGGAAATTGTACCTTTTACAGATGGAAAGCAAAAAGATTACAGAGTGAGACTTCGAATGTGTGTGGCCAGTACTGCATTATGTTTCTTCATTACATGTGTCATAATTATTCTTTGTCTGAGTTTAATGATTTGTTTACGGATGATTTAGAAAAAAATGATAGTATAGCTCGTAATTTTTACGAAAAATTGTTCAAGAAATATAAACTTCATAAAAAACTTTCAACAACGACAAAAAGACACATAAATGGCGGAAAATATCGTAAAAATAATCACTTTCTTGAATCGTGCACGCAAACAGCGACATCGAAATTAGCTACACTGTTCCTAATATAAACCCAAATATATATTTGTATATGTAGATATGTATAAACCTTGATCCTGTATTAATCAATAAATATAATCAATATTAAAATGTATAACACACTATTTTCATTTGAAAGACCTTTTCCCAGAACTAGTTAATAAGGCAAACCTACAAAAAATAAAAAATGATTTAGATGATAAATTGAAAAATATATACAAACTACGAAAACCTTTATCTCAGACGACCTTGAATTTTACATGAAAAATGAAAGGTAGTTAGAAGCAGTAAAGTGGGCTCCCTGAAATTTTCATCAGAGAGGTCAGTGCAAAGTGATTGCATCATGAGACATTAGTCAATTAAAGAATTATGTACGTAATATGCTGTCTGGGCGAGGGGGGTCGGCGCCATAGTGCGGTAAGGGGGGCTAGGGAGTAGTGGAGGGGGTGTCTGCCTATAGTGGTGCCTTACTACTTGCGAGCGATAGCGCTGCGTTTCGGCACGCATGGCGTGCCTCGCATGCAGTGCGAGTAACGTGCGTCGCACGCTTGCTATCTGGGTGTCTTTGCCCAATGGTAATATTTACAATCAGAAGTAATTATTTCTCATAATGTCACTGACAAAATAGTGGGGAGGTGAGCAAATTACACATTTTGGCTTCTGATAATGTTTATGCGTATTCACAATGATCAAGAAGTCGCACTTGAATGTTTACAAAATTATTTTCTTCTTGGAAACATACAAAAAGCGAACGATCATTGAGGCTACCGCACCCTCAGCAGGGGAGGGGAGCTTGCTGCTGCTACTGCTACACGTTCACCACGACCCTCTCTCCCACTCAACCAGTTACAGTTTACACAGTCCCTAAGCCTTGATTCCCAGAAAAGGGATACTACTCAGGGTACAAACTGTCCAGATCTCTGAATGAATAACAGGCATTCTAATCAATGTCAGGGCCATCTTTGGGGTACCAGTTGGGCTAATTTCCAAATAAATGCCGTTCTTGGTCTGTAAATTCACAAAATAATGTCGTTACAGCGTGATAAATGTTTTACAATAATTTTGAAAAAAATTATAATTATACAATGCAGGTTTTGAGAAAGAACACTTTACTTAAAATCATATAAAAAAGTTTATTACATTTACAAACGAATTTTTAAACGAATTTGACGTACTTTCTTATTTCACCTTGAAATAGTCGCACCATGCAAATAAAAAAATCACACCATTATGCTACTAAGTTAATACATCTGTAAATTATTAAATAAATTCACAAAATAATGTCCTTACAGCGATTATAGCACAAAATTATATGGATTGACAATTCCTTGTTGCAGAATATCACCACTTATGTAATTTGAAGAGGAGTAGAAAGAAAAACAATTACTTTCTATTTACGAATGGTCATACAAGACGCATTTATTGATAGAATTTATTTCCAACAAAGCCAAACAATAACGAAAACATCACCACTTGCGTAACTCGAAGATGATTGTAAAAAGAACTATAACTTTCTGTCTATAAACGAGCAGACTGTGCATTTGTTTATAACAAAAAGTAATATCGATTGATAATTGTTTGTCACTGAATATCACCACTTATGTAATTTGAAGACGAGTCGAAAGAAAAACGATCACTTTCTATTTATAAATGGTCAAAAGATGCATTTATTGATAGAATTTATTTGAAACAAAAACAAATGATATCGATGGAGAATTCTCCGTCACAAAAAAATCACCACTTGCGTAACGTGAAGATGATTAAAAAAAAACTATTACTTTCCGCCTGTAAACGACCAAACTATGCATTTGTTTATAAAATTAATTTAAAAAAAAGTTATATCGATTGACAATTCTTTGTCACGTCATATCACCACTTATGTAATTTGAAGACGTGTAGAAAGAAAAACGAACACTTTCTATCTCTAAATGGTCAAAAGATGCATGTCCTTATACAATTTGTTTAGAACAGAAACCAATAATATCGATTGACAAGTCTTCGTCAATAAACATCACCACTTGTGTAACTTGATGATGATTGGAAAAAAAGTATTACTTTCTGTCCATAAATTACCAAACTATGCATTTGTTTATGAAATTTGTTTAGAAAATAAACAAATAATATGGAATGACCAATCTTAATAATAACATATTACCACTCATATAATTTAAAGTTACCAAAAAAGAAAAACGATTAATTTCTGCCAATGAACTCCTCAACTATGAATTTATTCACATAATTTGTTTATAAAACGAACAAATTATACCATACAACAAATTTTCATGATCAAAAATGATCGAGTTGATAAAATGAAGCAATTTCAAGTTACGAAGATACTTTGAAGCAAAATTTGCGATATGTTTACATTTTGTTAATATCACTTGTTGATAACAATTAGAATCGATGAATCGAATCGAATATTCAATGAATTGATTAATCATCCTTGACTTTGGTTCCTTTTTCGATAAAGACCAAAGCAAATCACCCACCGACAATGAATACTGTGGCAATATCGAAAATTGCGCAAAACACGAATCGATGACATTTTAATTAGCTGATAAAATTTGAAGATGATATAATTTGAAACAAAAAATGAAAAAAAGATTTGGAAGATTGGTGAATATTCTCAATATTGAAGGTAATCTCGAATAAAGTGCAACATTACCAAAACTCCCAACAGAAATTGAACGGGTGAACCGATTTTTTTCAATCTTTTTTTACTCGTCTCGTAATTATGTCATGAACCTAATGAGCATATAAAAATTCAATTTATGCATATTTTAATAATTATCAATTTCGTTCAAGCGGCTCGAATCGTCTCAGGATGCAACAATGGAAAGAGCGGAAGATTTACGAGTGACCCTCTGCGTTCAGCATGCTCGAAAACCGTCATGGTGAATTATTGTAAATTCTATATACTTTGGAGAGCGCCTGTTTTAGGTTCAACGGGAGTACTTTCCCGGTGGCGGATTGCTCGTTTACAGGCGCAGAAATAAAACATATTTTCGATTAATTAAAAAAACACAAAAACAAGACCATAAAAAAAAAGAGGCAATAATGTTAGGCACTATACCCTTCAGATTATGTGGTTCAAATCTTACATTGAACAATTCATCCGTTTAGCGGGATTAATGTCAGAACGAATACATGGGCTAAAAACTCGGCTCGACGAAGCGCCTTAACCTTTCTGTAGAGAAAAAAACTAGGTTTATTCTCCAGGAAGGTGAAGGATACATTCTCCTAAGATTTCACAGAAAATCTTATTTGATTCGAGAACATTGTATATGATTTAAAGAAGTTCCTCTAATAATAGCGAAAAATATTCCAGTAAATTAAATATAAATGTCACAACTGTTTTGAATTTACATAAAATTATTACAAATAGCAGATTATTTTTTACATTCACAAAGTGATACTTGCTACGTGCAACATAATCCGACACCTTAATTTCAAAATTTTTATAATATTTCATTCATTGAATATTATTATATTCATTCATTCAATATTATATCACTTTAGTGACTTTTCTTTAAAAAAAAATTAAAACAAAGATTCCAAGGGTCAACCACATTATTAAATTCAGATCTACACCCATTTCCCAGTGTTTTTTTAAATTCTTTTAAATCCCTGTAAAAACCACTGAATTCAATGGATTTTATTTAAATTTTCAATTTTTTCAATTAAATTTGAAGGCTTTTAAATTCACCTTAAATTCTTTGAATTTTATCAGATTTTTATTCACTAATTCTATTTCACTAATTCTATATGGGTTTCTAATATTTTTCGAGATGAATAACTCTGAAGAAGAACAATAGAAAAAATCTGGGATATATAGGTTATTTAAATATTAAAACAGTTCCTGATCTAATAACCCTGTCAATTGTATGTACATTTTACTGAAATTGTATAAGTCTACTCCTTTAAAACCACTTCCATACATTACTGACAAAATTAAGTCTAACTACTATGCGATAACTTTATTTTTATTATATCAGTAAAATTGTTCATTTTGTGTAGTAAAGGTTTAGAACAATTTGAATTAATTATTTAAAACGTTCAAGCATTTTCAAGCTTCGACGATGTCAAAATAACGAACTATTATACATTTTTGGTTTTAGGAAGTCACCTCATTTACAGAAATCTTTAATGTAGCACTTTTCTCAGTAAATTTTTAATTTATGAGATTCTTTGTCAAGAAAACTAAATTTAAAAAGATTTTAAATTCAGATACAACGATGTGTTGAATAACAAGAGTTAACTTCGTTACCAAAGTCATACAAAATTTGCAAACCTCACGTTAGCAATTGTTGACCAATTTTCAAAGTAATTATTTTAAGATATAAAAAAAACTAAGACCAATGCGAAATGTACATGGTGATTCCATTGATTTTTTGTTTTTGTAATTTTGATTAGTGACACACACTGACGCAAATGTACTGTCGTATCGCAATTGTGTTTGCGACACACACATGTGTGGCGCGCAGATGTAGTTTCTCTTCAACTTATGCGTAATAATCATTTTGAACTTTTACGGCACCGATTTTTAGTACTTATTATCAGTTCTGTAATTATGACACAACAGTTCGAAATGATTTACAGAACAGTTATTGTTAATTCACCGATTTTTCTCATATCCGCCACAACGTAACTAGTTCAGTAATTCCTCAAGTACAAATTTTTTCCGTGTAAACAATAAAAATTATGGTACATATATTTACAGGTGAAATGGTTCGAAATTGTAATACATACATGCAGGAATCATCGCAACAACTGGTTATTGTTCCCCAAGCACGGACATTTTCAGGGTGGCGATTCGGCGGACGATTTCAAATTCCCGGTTCTTCCTGGTCAAGTTTTTCAATTTTCCCGGCCAACTAAAAGTAACAAATTCGTATTTGCCGCAAAACGCAAACATTTATTTCAATTCCTGACGTTTATTATGAACATCTTTCAACACAACAGAGCAAAAAATTTTCAAATAAATCAATTTTTGGAAAATACTCAAATTTTCCACTAAACATATCAATTTTTTACTAAAAAAATGAAATAGTTATACTTTCAATCAAAAAAATAATTCTCAACAAAGAAAAAACAAATTTCCAACAAAAAAGTTGAATTTTCAACCAAAGTGATGAATTTTCAAATAAAATTGTGAATATTCAACAAAAAAATATAATTCTTCAACAAAATACATGTATTTGTAACCAAATAATTTTCAAACAGATAATTGAATTTTGAACTAAAAAAATAATAATTTTCAACCGAAAACAGAATAGTAACATTTTTAGTAAAAAAAATAATTTTAAACGAAACATAGGAGTTTTTAAATAAAACAATGAATATTCAACTGAAATAGTTGAATTTTAAATCAGACCGATGAATCTCTTACTGAAATGATGAATCTTTAACCAGAATAATTGAATTTTGGACCAAGAAGATGAATTTCTACCAAAAGACGAATTTCAAACTAAAAAAGATCATTTTTCTACCAAAAATTAAATAAATGAATTTTCAGCAAAAAAAGCATGTTCAGAAAAAGGGGATGAATTTCCAACTAAAATTATGGAACAGTCAACTGGAATAATAGTTACATTTTCATTTGAAAAAAAATCATTTCCAACCAAAAAAGATTCAAAGAAAAAGAATAGTTGAATTTTATGCCAAAAAGATGAATTTTCAACCATAAAAGGTATTTTTTTTTATAAAAAAAGTCCAATTTTCCACAAATTACATACATTTTCAAATAAATAGTTTAATTTTTAAATGCGAAATATCGATTTTCAACGAAACAGTTGAACTTTAATCAAAAAAAGATTAATTGATTTCCAACAACGTAGTTACATCTTCAACCAGAGATGCATTTTCAATTAAAATGATCAATCTTCCAAGAGCTTTACTTTCATTTAATTTTAATTGTTCTGTAACTAAAATATTTTCAGTAATTTATTCGATAAATTGCATGTTTTTTATATGAAATTATAGACAATGAAATTAATAATTTGATGGAAAAATTTCACCTCATTAGCAACCCTGGCGGACCGGCCGAACGTAAACATTACGCTACAGCGTAACGGTAAAGTAATGGTAAAGTAATGGTAAAGTAATATGGCATAATAATTGATAAAAGAAACAAAATTAATATGTAAACTGTTGCAATTATAATAAAACGTTGAAATTTACGTTAAATGGCCATGCCGTAATTGCAACAAGTTGCTTTTGCAGCGTTAAAAAATAAAAAAACATAGTGACTGTCATTGCAGTCCAGCCCCTGCATATTGGCAACCCGTTAACAAGGCTTCAAGTGGGTTGCCAGTCTGCAGGGGCCTGACTTGAATGACAGCCACTTTGTTTTTTTATTTTTTAACGATGAGAAAGCAAGTTGTTGCAATGACGCCATGACCATTTAACGTAAATTTTAACGCTTTATTATAATTGCAACAGTTTACATATTAATTTTGTTTCTTTTATCAATTATAATGCCATATTACTTTACCATTACTTTACCATTACTTTACCGTTACGCTGTAGCGTAATGTTTGAGTTTGGCCCGTCCGCCAGGGAAATTGGTTGATGACAGCACTTCCAGCTCGCGGCAATTATTACAAAACATTTATTTAATTTTTTCCATTAACATATTGCTTAAAACGTGTTGCCTCGAAAAAAAGTAAATAAACGTTTTCAAATGATTCCCGCGAGACGAAAGTGCTGCCATCCAATTGCCACTTCATAACCACCAAATCTTACTACCGATTGGCCCGATTGGAAACGATTGGAAACGATTGAAACTTTGCAACACTCAATCCTTTCCAATCGTGCACCCACAATTAAGAAACACGATTAGAAACAATTCAAATTTCTTTCTATCGTTTTGAATTGTTTTCAATTAATTATTTTTAGAAGGGTACCTATAATGATTCAACTTATTTTAATATTTTTCAACTAACAGTCAAATAAGTTTTTAAGTACGTTAACAAGTATTGAATTTTGTTTTTTCTTTATCTTATTTTATTGTAATATATGATAATATTATTATATATGTATTAGAAGTGAAGAAGGAATTCTGACAATGAAAGTAGACAAATTTTCTAATTTGATAACGTTCGAAGGTTTATTATACTAAAATAAGTGCACAAATAGCTTTTTGTTATTACAGAGAATTTTTTTTAATAATTAGTTTTCGATAAGATTAGTAACTTGCATTTCTCAAAGTTTGAAGCCGATATTTCACTTATAAAAAAAGTTCTTAGGTTCAAAAAATGCACCCAGTTTTAATTTTTTCGAGAATAATTTTTTGCGAAATTCCTCATCGAATAAAGTACATAAACGTAGTTTATTGTCTTCTCATGCATTTTCCAAAGTTTCAGCCCGGTATTTTATTCACAAAAAAAGTTCTTAGATTCAAAAAAAAATTTGGAAAATTGAAAAAGTGAGGTCGGTAATGTAGGTATTTGGCTGTGTCACATGCCCTTAAGCTAGCACCTCCATGATCAAAATTCCCATTTTTTTTGTATCAGAATTTTGGGTTTTTTTTGGGCTGTATTGCCGATTTTTGGGCTCGACTACTTTATTTAAAAATTCAAATTTTTAGTGGAGGTCCTGGTTTAACTCAGGGGACGTGACGTTTAGGCGCCGTCGTTTGGACGCCGCCGTTTAGGCGCCAGGACGTTTAGACGCTGGACGTTTAGGCGCGGGACGTTTAGGCGCCAGGACGCTTAGACGCTGGACGTTTAGGCGCGAGACGTTTAGGCGCCAGGACGTTTAGGCGCCGAGCGGTTTAATTACAGTAAACCCTGAGGTACAACAAGTTGGAAATTATTTGGTTGTATGCAACATGTTGTGTTATGTATGCTACCCTGGTGTAAAAATATTTACAAAAAAGTCCCTAAAGCTAAAACTATTTTCACAGGAATCTACGAATGAATACAATCAATTATAACCAACATTACAGGAAAGTACAAGTTTTTTCTATTGTTGAGATGAATTTTTTAACTTTTTTGTATTTTTTTGTACATTGCTATATTTTATTGTAGTTTTAATTTTCTACAAGAATCTACAGGAAATTATAGGTGTTGCAGCAAAAAGTTGTTCTTTTTCGACCTAGGATGACAGATATTTAGAACATTGCAATAAGATAATTCTAAATTAGAATGTGTACATGATCGCTATTACAAAAAAAGCTTCTATGTTTAAACTTCAAAAGAATGGTAGAATATTAAAAGACAATAATGAATAATCGTTATTAAAAAAATAAAAAACCTTACGTGTGAAGTTTTTTAAAAATATATAGCGACCGAATGGACACCATATATGTCATTTCAATGTATCAAATGTTCTATGAAAATTAATTTTTCAACAAAAAAATTATTATGAATTTTTCTAGGAATTTTTATACAAATTATGTATTCATTTAAAACCTTTCAAAATGCTTAAAAAGCTTATATATTTTGTGTTCGACGTCTTCAAAAATCTACCTTCGAAGATCCAATTTTTATTCCGAAATCTTAAAAAATCTAAATCGGACCTTTTTAGGGCTACGAAATATTTTAACGAAGAAATGATTTCATTGTTTTTTAAGCATGTACCCTGGTGAAAAAAATTTTTACAAGATATTTAATATGTAAGTTTCTACAAGAAACTACAATTTAAAAACAATATTACACTTTTAATAAGAACTTATACTAAATATATTAAATGGTACAGACGCGACGCGGTAGCGAGTCGGGCTAATATGCTTGCAGTTTGGCTATTTTGCGGGTTTTTTGTGCACAGAGAGTGAAATTCTATAAAGTGAATCGGGGTTTCATAGTGCGAGTGTTATCTTAGTTTTTTTTGTCGTTGAGGACTCAGGAAAGGCTTTGTTGAATTCTTATGAAAATTGAGTTTATGTCGGGAAAAAGCGGGAACCTTGCTAAGGGGAGGCAGGAAGCGGGAGGTGTACCAAAAGGTGGTGCCGCGACGCGGACCACGGAGGTACTTGACGATGGCGTGAAGTTCAAAAAGGGCCCAGGCAGACCAAAGAAAGTGGATAAAGTGGATACGTTGGACTCTAAAAGTGGACTTACACTAAAGAAGTTTTTGAATAGCAGAAAGAGCGATTCGACACAAGAGAGAGTTCTATCGCAAGGTTTCAGTAAGAGTGATAAAACGAAGCGTTCACCAGTGATAGAAAAAAGGGCAAACTCAGGAGCAGGTAACCTTTCCAGTTTCCAAAGGAGTAAGAGCTTGGAATATTTAACGAAAAGTGACGATAAGAGGGGGAGGGTGACCAATAATAAAAGTGAATCGGTGGATACTACCCAACTCAGGGAAGTATTGGATGCCTGGTGGGAGGAACAGTGCAGTGCCGAAATGAACAAGATAACTGGGAAGTTGAAGGATGAAATGTGTAACCTACTGGGGATTGAGGAATTGAAAGAGAGAAACGTGGCTGCGGAAACAGCATTGACTAGGGCCCGAGATAGAGAAATAGCATGGAAAGAAGAAAATTATAAGTTGAAAGGATCACAGATACTTTGAAAACCAGTTGGGGAGTGAGACAGGGATGTCCTCTAAGTCCCACTCTATTTAACATTTTCATTGAGGATATGGATGAAATCTGGGAAAGTAAAAATGTTGGAGGATCGGTAATAGGGAAGAAAAAAGTTTTCGCGTTGAAATTCGCTGACGACCTTGCATTGGTGGCAGACTTCCCGGAGGACCTGAGAAGTATGCTACTACTGCTGGAAGGATATGTAGGCAAAAATAATTTAGAAATTAATGCGGGCAAGTCAAAAATTATGGTGTTCAAAAAAGGGGGAAGAAAGGGCAAAAACGAAAATTGGAAAATTTCTGGGGAAGTAATCGAAGTTGTGGACAATTATAAATATCTGGGTTTCTGGTTTTCAGCAGCAGGAAATAATTACAGCAAACACACGAAATAAATGGTCCGTAAAATTCAAAAAAGCGGCAAGTGTAGCGTGGGGGGTCCTGAGTAGAGCTAGAATAGGGGGATTAAAGAGGAGACTTTATCTAATGGATGTCCTAGCCAAGTCAGGAGGAATGTACGGAGTTGAGATCTGGGGATGGGCAAGAAGCGACGAGATGGAAAGGGCTCATGCTAGGTTTGTCAAAATGGTCACGGGAGTTGATAGGAATACACCGAGATACATTTGGAGAGCAGAAACAGGCAGATGTAGTCTTGAGATCGAAGCAAAAATAAGGGCAGGTAACTATCTAGTAGAAATCCTTAATATGGAAGAAAAGAGACTTCCCAAAATTTGCCTCAAGGAGGAATTGAGAGCAGTTAAAAACAAAGATCCCACGACCTGCGGCACTAATCTGACACAAGCGTTGGCAGATTTTGGGAAGGAGCAAGTCATAGGGTGGGTGGGAGATAAAAGTAGAGAGAATGCAATTCCAGATGCACTCGAAAGGGGTACTACAAAATTACTGGAGAAGGAAAAACGGGAAGATATGGTAAAAATAGAAGAATCTTCTTACTGTACTCAGTATAAAATTTGGAGGACAGCAGAGGGAGGGGAAGGTTACTGGAAGAACCGAAAGTTGAGCCTTGCAGATAAAATTCAGTGGACAAGACTCCGATGTGGGAACGTAAGAAAAGCGGGAAATAATGGGTATAATAATGTAGACTGTAGATTCTGTGGAGAAGCCCAGATAACAATAGGTGCGGGCGCATATCAGTCGCAGGCAATGTGCTCACCAAATGTGGGTACGATGCGTGCACCATGATCTTTACGGAATGCGCTTCATTTGGTGAACGCACTGTGCTTTCATAGTGCTAGTACTTGCATTTTGTGATTCAGTTAACTTTATTAATTGTAAATTAATGCAAAAGTATGGTAAATTGTATAAGCTTATTATCTTGTTTCAATTATAAATGTTTTCCGACAAAAACAATTATAATTCACATATTGCAATTTGCAGTTATCGCATTTAGAATTTGTCTCTATTTTTAAATGATCTATAAGACGAATAAGAACTTTTCATAATAATTTATGAGGTTTGACTTCGATTTAAACAAATAATTTAATCTAGAAATTCTCATATGGAATTTACCAGGGAATCCAAATTTGGAGGTAGCAACAGCAATTACTTTCGATCACATCTTTATGCTTATTCTTGAATGCTTTTCACGAAATATTATAAAAAGTTAAAAATTTCAAAGTTACCCCATTTTATTAGTTTTTAATATATATTAATTGATTTTCCAAATATTTTTAAAAAGATTTTTTTTTAATTACGGAAGAAATAAATCCACTACAGAGGCCCAACATTGTATCCCGTATCATTTTTTTCTATTATTAAGAAATTGAATCTGATTCTTTTGAAACCTAAAGCCAAAACTATTGCATCAATATTTAGTTTCGAATTTTTTAAAATTGTTTGTAATTGTTTATAAAAATTGTCCTTCTCTTAGTTTTTTATTCCAGTATTTAATTTTATTTTGGTGAGAAAAAAAGTTTTCTAAAATGTATGGGGGTTAGGAAAAATTTTTTAATAATTTTATTTACCATGGTACTTCTCATTTATTTTGGAAAACTTTGCCCTCGTCCAACTAAATGTTAACAATGCTTGATTAAAGAAAAGAACGTTTTTCGTTCCAAAATTTTAAAAATTGAATCCTAATTTACTTAACGTGTTTAATTTTAAATACCATTTAAAACATTTGCAAATATAATATTTAATATAGCAATGTAATATATGTATATTAAATTAAAGATATAAAATTAAAATTGCAAATTTGTATTTCGCGCCACGTATTCCATGTTTGAAATATCGATTCGGTCAATATCGATTGTTTGTGAGTTGTGATTGATTTCATTAGTGTTCACTCTTCAGCAGGTTAGGAAAATCGATCATATGGTGTTATAAGTGCAAGTAAGTGAATAATTATAGTTTATATACTTATTATTGATTGGGAAAAAAACCAAGTTTACTTGTAAAACACACAGAATGCCACAGGGTGTCAAGGGATCCTTTGACACCCTGTGGCATACCAACTTTTTATTACCATACTAAAAAATGCGCTTTCCAGCAAATCCTTTTAACAGAATGTGTAAGTGATTTTTAAATGAATTTTGAGCCAATAAACCCATTTTCATCAAAATGTCCCTTAGCACCTTTTAGACTGCCACCCTTTATATGTCTTTTTAGTACTTTGAACGCTTAGAACTATAAATACTGATCCTTACGAATGTGTCAAATTTTCGGAAATTCTTATAACCTCGAAAAATTGTTTTACCAAATATTTAAAAAAGTACTACACTAAATCAGTTAATATTATAATTACCTTCGTCATGTAGATGCGCGACATATTTGCGACCACAAGTACCGCAAATGTGTCCAAAAAGATTACTCTAAACAAAAAAGAACAATATTTATAAAAAGCTTACTGTGTGCACATCCTGTACTTGACCCCCATTCAGCGTATTCTTTCAATTTTTATAATTTGTTGACCTTTTGCAAGTGACGAAAGCATATTTTTATTTTTGTAAAAAATTAGAAATTCTACTTTTAATCGCTACCGCAGTCCGGTTTTTTAAATCTGAAATTCTAGCGTCAGCATTTTCGATCGATTTTCTCGGAACTGGTTAATTTGTTTACATTACACTTTATTCATCTATATTCAGAAATTCAATATCTCGGGGGCGTGTATTTATTTATTTTTCAAACTAAAAATTGAATTTTTTATCTCAATCTGCAGTCGTGCCATCTCCAACTTTAGGTTATAATGTCAGTTTCAGATTGTCGACTTCCACATCTATTTCCTCTAAACTGTCCCCCCTTTTTGTTCAATATTTTTTTTCAGAACTAATTATAAAAACTATAATTACAAAGTAATAAATTCGGGGCTTCTCGCGGTCATGTGGACTGGTACAATTGTCGTATTACATCCGCATCTCTCGTTGGCCCTTATTCTGAACGAGTACTTGATATTAAGTATTATTAATATATTCTTAGTATTATTGAGGACTTTAATATTTTTATAAATGTTATTCTATTGTTTTGGAACATTTTCGTTTTGCAATTATTATCGTAGATTCAGCAATTTAGCATCGATACTGTAGAATACTCTTCAAATATAGATTGAAACTGAAGGATTTTTGTAATGTAAACAAAATTTATTTTTCTATATTGGTGATTTTTTTAGAAATCAATTTTTTATCTTCAAAATTAGTGTTTTATAAATTGTTAAGAATTTTGTAATATGTAAGCAGTTAGACATTTGTGACTTGTCCAATACCAGGCTACAATATAACATTTTTGCAATAAAATACCATATTTTTTAAATTTAAAAACGCTTATTTGATTGATTATTACTAATTATTGCTGATTTTTATTAACTTTTTGATAGTAAAATTATAATTTATTCTGATTATAAAAATAAATAATCGTATGCCTTTAACAGCAAAAAAATATTTTGGCGAGTTAGGCCATTCGTAAAATTATGATATCGCCGGAAATTATTATCGGTAAATATTCTCAGAATATTTTCAAGATTAATATGCAATTAAAATTGAATAAATACGAACTGCTGTAAATTTTCCTGAATCACAGTAGAGAAATTAATTTAAAAAAATTATTTAATGGTTTATTTCACAAAAAATATAAATTCCATAAAGTTAATTTAACAGGAATAAAATGAGCTATCACTATTTAAAATCGGAACGAATTTACACCTTTTCTCTCCGACTTTAACATTTTTTATTATACTATGACTCGATTCCTCTTTAATAATTCAATGAAATTCTTAGCAGTTCCCTTTTATTTCATATCAAAAAAGTATATAGTTATCATTCTTGCTCAAAACTCAGTTAAATAATGTTCAAGAATATTAATCTTTCGTGCCCCCAGTGAAAAGATATACGTTTGTTTATGTTAAAAGTAGAATTGACATATATCTTTCAATTTCATTCAATTAAACGCAGAATTTCAACAGCTATCAAGCTATTAATTTCAAATAACAAACTTTTTGTTTAAGAATTGAATGAAGGAAAATGTCAGGCAGATATCAGAAAGAAATTAATGAGCTTAGCCTAAGACACAAACGGAGGCGGACGAAGTTAATACGAGAAAATTTGGGACGGGAAAATGCAATTCCAGCTGTTGGCAACCCAGAGTTTTTTGCACCTGAATTGGCAAAAGAATCACTATCAGTGACAGTCGATGCAAATCTGGTCTTTCCACCAGAGGAACAAGAACTGGAACAAGATCAACAAGTGGAGGATCAAGAAAGTGCATATTCAGAAGTTGATCAAACAGATTCTTCGGTGGAGGAAGATTCTGACGAGGAGCGTTCAAATGAGATACAATTATTTTTGGAAGAAAATCCTCCGCCCAATGATTCAGAGAACGATGATGATCTAGATACCAATGATGATTATTTGGACGAACCTCTTGAAGTCAATCCTGATGTACTTGCCAGGCAAAAATTAAAACATGCCTTTTTAGAGGCTAAATTAACACAAGTACAATGTAATATTATGTTAAAAGCATTACGTCAGAATCCTTTTGGTCTTGTAAACTTACCAAAAGACGCTAGAACTGTACTCGGTACGCCAACTTTCGTTGCCAGCAGAATAATTCAAAACACAGCAGGTGGAGAATACTTGCACATTGGATTGAAGTACGGAATTTTAAAGAAACTGCAAACTATTCCACTCCATATGTTGCCTGAATTCCTAGAGATGGACTTCAGCACAGATGGAGCTCAGTTGGATAAGAACCTTTGTCAATATTGGCCAATTCAACATCGCATTATCAATATCTTAGATAAAAGACCTATAATTATTGGTGTTTTCAAAGGATATCATAAGCCAAATAATGCATACGACTTTCTGAATGCATTTGTCGAAGAATTTCTCGAGATACACAGAGAGGGCGGAGTCGAAATATACAATCGTAAAATCCCGATAAGAATACGATCCTTCATAGCCGATGCACCAGCCAGAGCCTTGGTGTTAAACCACTACGGACATACTTCTGCACATGCATGTTCAAAATGCAAAGTAGAAGGATATCGGTGTGAAGTACCAGGTTTTCGTGGTGCGATGATTTTCAGCGATACAGGTCATGAACTTAGAACTGATGAAGAATATAGACTTCTCTCGGACGAAGATCATCATAAAGGGCAAAGTCCATTAGCTGCGCTGCCAATGGGGTTAGTGAGCCAGACTCCTTTTGAGGGCATGCATTTAATTTGGATTGGAAACGTTAAGAAAGTTATAAGAGCGCATGTTGAAGGGGATTATTCATGCCCAAAACTGTATGGAAGAAAATTGGACATTCTGAAGTCTAGAACTCAGATACTTTCAGAGTTTTGCCCGAGCGAATTCGGTCGTCGTCGCCCGCGGAGCATACAAATGTTTCATCACTTCAAAGCTGTCGAATTCCGACAACTTCTTCTGTATACTTCTCCCGCACTTTTTATGAACGTTTTCGATGATGATTACTTTCGGCACTTCCTGCTCTTGCACATTGTAATGCGTCTTCTTGTATCAGAAAATACATCTGAGGAAAACTATGCGTACTGTGAACAAGCGTTAGAATCGTACGTTAGAACATCTGAGATTTTATTCGGTAGTCAATTTTTGACGTATAATGTTCACGGTTTGTTGCACATCGTTGAGGATTGCAGAATTCTAGGCAGCTTGGATACATTCAGTGCTTTTGCATTTGAGAACAGTATGCCAGAATTTCGAAAATTCATTCGAAAACCTCATTTACAACTACAACAGTTTTGTAAAAGTATTTATATATTAAACGATATTGCGTGTGCTCCAGTAGACGATAATTTCATATTTCGACCATCGCAGTTCCACTTTGAAGGCCCCCTCACGAATGATTTGCCGCCAAACAGTCGACAGTTTAAGAAACTAGAAATAGGAAAACTCATTTTTGCGCTGAATTTGCGTGATAATTGTTGCATTCTCAAGGATGGAAACATTTGTCTAATTGAAAATATCGTTCAAGTACAAGCTAATGTACATTTTATTATTAGACCCTTTGGAAAAACTGAATCGTTATATGAAATAGGAGTTTCGAGTGAATCCGTTGGCGTCTATCATTGTACTCGTCTGTCACTAGAATTGTATCAAGTTCTCTTAAATAATGTGGCAGGAAAGTGCTACAGGATGCCAAAATGGAGTCCCCGAGAAGGCCATGAAGAGGATTTGTTAGAAAACGAGTGGATTTGTGCAACAATATTGACACCTCTATCGCTGGAATAATCCTCACAATCACTTATACATCGAAGAAATAGAGGGTTATACGAATTTGTATATTTTATTCCATTATTATCATCACATACCTGGAAGTCATTTCTCTGAGAGATAATTCCTACTCCATTCACCACTGATTTCGGAAAAAAATCCTAATGCGTTTGTAAAAAGAAGACTTTGGGGTATTTCAAAGCTTTCCAGTGACAAAGATGCACTAGCAAAAAAATCGCCAAGACCCAGGTATCGAAACTGGAAAAACAGCGAATTTTTAAATGTTTGATTTTGGTATTAAGTGAAATTATCCTTACAACTTGCGGGTATTACATTTTTCTGAGCATGTGTGGGCTTTTTACACATAGAAATGCACTGAAAAAAATCCACAAGACCCAGGTGTTGAAATTAGAATTACGGTAATTTTCTTTTATTCCTGTGTCTTGTCGATTTTTTTTCTACTATATTTCTGCTATTAAAAATTCTAGAAATGTTAAAAAAATCTTGGGTTACAAGTTAAGAAAATAATTCTATTAAATATCAAATTCCAAATTTTGGAAAATTACTGCAATTCTAATATTAACTCCTGGGTCTTGTGGATTGTTTTTCTAGTGTATTTTCTCTATTTAAAAAGCCCACACAAGCTCAGAGAAGTATTTAACCTACAAGTTATAAAGATAATTTAACTAAATATGAAAATCGAAATTTTAAAAATTCGCTGTATTTCCAATTTCGATTCCTGAGTTTCGGCGATTTTTTTTCTAGTGCATTTTTGTCATTGAAAAGTTTTCAAGTACCTTAAAAAATTATTTTCCTACTTACAAACGTGTTACATTTTTCCCCCGAAAACGGGTGAATTAAAAAGGAATCATCTCTCAGAAAAATGACTGATTTAGGTTTAAGGGCATGCTCTCCGGTGATCACGTGACCAAAACAGTCCTTTTGGTTATGAAACTTTTTTTGGTGTTCACCATGTCCAAACGCAATGATGTATTGCTCTCAAAATTTGGAATAAAGATAATGAGTCAATAAATTGCGTTTGTATATTTAGTTTCAGTAATAATTTTGAAAAAAATTTTCCATGTAAAAAATAAATGTGGAAAATTTCATAACCGAGCTTGGTTATGTGATCTCTACTTTACCGACGTTGAAATGTTCCAAAAATAATGACAGGTTACGTGTGTGCAGATACTTATTTTTTTATTTGCAATGAATGTGCAAGTGTTATTGTTTATATTATTTTTTTGAATGTTCAGACGACTTAATCCAAAATTTGTGTCAGTTATCAACATACGTGAATCAGAAAATCTGAAATGCATCAAACCAAAAATTACCTGCACGTGCTGCAACTCGAATGGTATTCTATCAATTTATAAATGAAATTTCCTTGAAATTATAAACATATTGATGTGTATAAACGTTCTCTAGTGCTTTTTATTCAATCTTTCAAATTCTAAACACGATATCTCAATCCGTGTGGACGTAGTGAGCACCAAAAAAAATGAAAATATTTTTACACATTTATTTTTTACATGGAATTTTTTTTCAAAATTATTACCATTCACATTCGTTGCACATTCGTTGCAACGTTATCGTGCACATTCGTTGCAAATCAAAAAATATGTATCTGCACACACCTAACCTGTCATTATTGTTGGAGCATTTCAACGTCGGTAAAGTAGAGATCACATAACCAAACTCTGTTATGAAATTTTCCACATTTATTTTTTACATGGAAAGTTTTTTTCAAAATTATGACTGAAACTAAATATACAAACGCAATTTATTGTCTCATTTTCTATATTCCAAATTTTGAGAGCAATACATCATTGCGTTTGGACATGGTGAACACCAAAAAAAAGTTTCATAACCAAGGACTGTTTTGGTCACGTGATCACCGGAGAGCATGCCCTTAATACGGGCGGGAAATCCCTGGAGAACTCTGAAAGCAACAAAGTTTTGAAACTTTTTTTCGAGCGCCGGTAATTAAGCTTCATGACGATCGATTCCAAATTGATTAGACTTTTTTAGGATCCCAATAAGCTACTATTTTTCGTTTGTAGCGATTTCGAATTTTCAAAAGTATTTATTTTCAACCCACCCTTATATATATTTTAGGACAAACCATTATTCTGTGAAATTTCAACCATTATACGTTTTCCTGGTACTTTTTCTTTCAGGACCATGTCAGAGAACACTATGGATTTGAGTGAGAAGGTGAGCGATAATAAAAAGACTTTAAAGCGTAAAGCCATTGTAAAAGTTTCAAAATCGGGAAGACAGATCAAAATTCCTAAAGCCTTATTAACTACTTCGTCTGAAGAAAATATTCCACGTAGAACGGGAAAAACGGTATCAATGGACAAAGAACTTGGATTTTTAACAAACTTCGCCAAGAAAAAAGAAGGGCTTATATCTACATCTATTTTACCGAAATCGGCTTTACCGATATTGACAAAAAACCAAAAACCAACAAAATCGAAGTTTGATCCGCCTCAAATATCGCAGAACTCTTCACTGCTCTTCGATCAAGTTTCTTCATTGTCCCAATCAAAGAAGTCTCCAGGCACGCTGAATGATACTCAGGAACGTGAAATCACTGCCCGACATCCTGTCTCTAAGGATCACAACTCTACGTAAGTTGTCTGATTGATAAATGGTTCATGTTGCGAAATAATATCTCAATAATATCATAGGCACACAAAGAAGAAAAATCTGTATCAGATTTGTTCTATTACGCGAGGTTTTTGAGAAAATGAGCCTTTATCCCGGTAAGAAGGTGCAAATTGAATTTCATTAATTTGCGAACAAATATCGTCGAATTTCAAACGTTTTGAATACCTTATCAATTCCGTTTTTGAAATATACATTTTAATTTCTTTTATCGTGATTGAATTGTGTCACATTTCAATCTCATTTAATGTGATGAATATTTCAGCTAACAAATGTATACATTTTAATTATAATTGGAAGATAAAAATTGAAATCAAGTTAATACTGTTTGATACCGTAAGCCAAAGTCGAATATTGAAGACAATTTAATTCTCTTTGGCGAGTGATAATTGGGAGCAAACCAATGCCATTGAATTACGTCTGGCGACCGCGAAAATTGATGTCAATTTTATACCATCTGGCACGTATAAATTGCGAACAAATAAATGCTATTCAATTCGAAACAGAAAACTCGGAAACTGAGATCAATTTAATACCGTCTGGCAAGTACAAATTGTGAACAAATGAATTTTATTCAATTCGATACAGAAAAGTCGGAAATTGACACCAGTTTAATACCAGGTGGCAAGTACAAATTGCAAACAAATGAATTTTATTTAATTCGACACAGAAAACTCGGAAATTGAGACCAATTCAATACCATCTGGCAATTACAAATTGCGAACAGATGAATATTTCTTAATTCGATACAGAAAACTCGGAATTTGAAGTCAATTTAATCACTCTTGTATGGTTCAAAATTAGAGAAACTTAAAATTTGATGTCAATTTAATACGTTCTGATGAGTGAATTTTAAAATTAGTTTCTTCAGATTTATTTTAAATAATGTCAATAAAGTAAGATAAAATAGTCTTTTTGCGGGCTCTAGTCGCTTTGCGGGCACATTCTCATCGCGCACTCGATAATATATTTACCTCACGCTTCGCGCTCGATGATGTATGTACACACTTTTTTGAAGTCCAAAGAAAAACGCTTAAGAACCAGTTTTGGTTTAATTTACTGAAAATGCTACCAGCAATTGAAAATTCCGTTTCTGGTCAAACAGTGTTTCTTTTATTCATGGAGAACTATATTTAAATTTTTCTACATAAAAAAATGTAAAAATTTGATTTTTCGTTTATTTTGTAATGTCATTTTTTACCATTAAAACAAAAACTACGCTTCCTAGAAAAAAATCATTAACAACAAATTTGTCAAAATTTAAATTTTGGATTTTTCAAAAAAAAATCAAAAAGTTGTTATGATAATCTTGTAGGGGTTGCAAAAAGCAACGTTTTTCTCTCTATGACTTTTTTTCATGTCGTACGTTGTTTGCCTTAAAATGTTGATTTCATTTAGTTTTTTTTTTATTTTGAAAATGCTATAACTCTGATAGTTTTCTTTTTATCGGAAAAAGTTGTGAAGATAAATTGTTCAGATTTTTGAGTACTGTGAATTGCCGTACATAGAATTTCGATGTTTCGAGAACAAAAATGATTTCAAAAATTTGAAAATACTCTAACTTTTTGAATTTTCATCAAAAATAGCTGGCTAATGAACTTGTTCTTTTTTGGGGGGCTTGAAGAAATGTACCAAAGCTCAATCCAATCTGATCATTTTTTCAAAAGTTATCGTGCCTACAGACAGACAACTTGGTACAAATTGTTTTTTCTAGCTCCGGGGGCCTCAAAACGTGGAGATTTGATGAAAACCGACAAAGTCAAATTTTACATAAAACCAATACATGCTCATTAGGATGAGAATGTAATAATGCAATTAACGGAAATGAATTTCACCAATCAATATTAATTTTGAAATAATAACAATTATTATGTTTAATCTAATCGAAATGTATATAATTAACTTACCTTTATGTACGATATAAAACTGTAATTAAAAGTTAGTAATGAAGCATACATATTCAATTTCTTTAAATAAATTACTTACAGTACTTCATATAAACGTAAAACTGCATAAATAATATTTTATAAATAACAAAAATAAAAGAAAAATATAATTCGCAATCGGGAAAAAGGTGATAAAAAAAGTAAGCATAATTGAATAAAGTAAAAACAATTTTTATTACACACTACTGTGCTTCAATGTTGTTAGGGATTATACAGACATACTGCTTTTGTTTAAAATCTAGACCCACTATCTTTGACTTGATTTCTGCTAGGTCAATGGGTGAAAGTTCCACATTTCCAGTGACCTCCCAGATGTGGTGAACTTTCACGTCCCCAACAAAAAAAGGTTTGAGGATCAATACTTTTAGCTCAATCGAACACTTAACATTAGGTATAACTTTTATTCCAGTAATTTGAGCGATTTTACCATTTTTTAACTGAACAATGGTGTCGTTAAATTTCTTAGACCTAAGATATTTGGTACTGCTATAGACCTGATTGCCAAACAGACATCTCGCAAACTCTTGTTCTGTTTCAAACTTGTTTTTCGGATTTGGCCCGAAGAAAGTAACATTTTCAAATTGAAGCGCAGATTTAGTTTCAGTTTTTGTACTGAAGAGATTTTCACAGAATGTATTTACAATTTTTGAGCGATTAGGATCTTTGGGTTGACACTGATAAGATAGACGGATGAGTGAATTTTCTGACATTTGTTTTTCAACGCTTTTTGGACCATTTACCGTGTCTTTTAAAGAATGAATGTTGTGTTCAAAAGGAAACGCCGATGTTGCCCAGAGAGGACCTGACATTCTGACAGAATGAACAGCGTGCAAGAGAATGTCCCAGCAAAAAAGAACGCATTGATACGAATTGAATTGTAAAGACTGAGACATCCTGAGAATCCCGCTTTGCGACAATGACGCATTGGACCAGTCTGTCAATTTGTGTAAATCCGAGAAGATGAGTTTCAACTTTGAATATTTCTATACGTGCAAATACAGCGCTCAAGTTTGACGTCAGCGAATTCTATTCAATGCGTCAGCAAGAATTTGTTTCGATGTTTGCTATTGCGTTTTAATCCGAGTGATTTAAAATCGAACTTTAATTCGCCTGGATCCGTCAACGCGTGAAACGCTTCAACATTGGTCAATGCGCCTTAATCCGTGAGAGTTAAGGTCTCCCTTGAATGCGTCTGAATTCGACAGCACGCAAACTTTTTAACATTGATCAATGCGTCTCAATTCGTGACAGTTAAAGTCTCCCTCCAATGCGTCTGAATCCGTGAACGCGCAAACGCTTTAACATTGGTCAGTGCGTCTTAATCCGTTAAATTAAAGTCTCCCTCCAATGTGTCTGAATTCGTCAGTGCAAACTGAAGTAAATTTTACTTTTTACTTAATAAATGAAAATAATAGAATAATAATAGTTTTATAATAATCGGAATGTTAATAAAATAATAATTGG
>CAKNXH010044660.1:0-16661 GCA_932178445.1 Andricus quercusramuli
TCGAAAATACACACTAAGCTACTACTGAGCGTCACTGCATTTTTTTTCCATTGCACTTTTCTTTTTGTTTATAACGTTAAATCTAAACAAAAATTCAAAAAATGGAGACTGAACTGCAAAAGAGAACAGTCTTCAGATGAGGTATGCAAAATATCAGGCGACAATATTCAACCGTACGGCCGGAATCTGCCAATCCATTTTAGAACGCTGATAAATCCCCTTAAGAGAGCCTTGGATGTTGATATTTCTCCTCGTCCTAAAGCATCGCTCTTCCTCTACTGGATGCCTGTTCAAGGATGGTCTTAGTATCTTCTCTTTTTCTCTGCTGCCGGCTTATTCTGGCTGCGGTTGACTAGGGGCTCCGCTTATACAACCCTTTTTCCGGTGTTCTTCGGCACGGTTTTTTCAGACATTGATGCGACGAATGCGAGAGCTCTGGGTGTTTCTCGCACCACAGAGCATGCAGTCGCACCATGTAACGTTTTTGCTCAGTTACCTTACTGGTATCGTAGCACTCCAGCAGGTTGTCTCTGAGTCGATTCGTCCACTAAAAGTTATTGAGATTTGGCCGTTCTATCGTATTAAATCTGTCTTGATTGGCTCTCTCAAATCTAGGGTCGTCAGCATTGTGTCGTTCTCCCTTGCAGAGCCTCGCATACGAGGGTAGGACTATATACTCTGGGAGATCGTCCAGTTTCCCAGAGCACCGGTTGAGACCTAGGTACTCCTACCCTAGTAGCAAGATAACTGCAGACTGGCGCAAGCTAGGGATGGGCGATTCTGGATCGATTCTTCAAAGATCGATCTTTTTTAGTCAAAAGATCGATCTTTTGAATCGATTCTTTGCAAGTCGATTTTTATTGGATCGATTCATTACTCCCAGAATCGAAAAAGCGATTCTTTCATTTTTATTTATGTATCTATCATCCTATAGTTTCGTGACCACGGCTTACATTTTTATCTTTATTGCTCCTATAATTTTTTTGTGTGCCCCAGACCTCTTCTTCTACCCTTTATTGTTAGAAAGGAAGGTCCGAACGTTTTTATGGCATCAAACTTGCATGTGCAGGAAGCCGTCTAATTGATTGACTTTTTTTTACTTGCGCGTAGCGAGAAAAAGTGTTTTGTTCGACCATGACAGACTAGTATATTTGAGTTTATTTTAGTGGACAATAATAAATTATTTCCAATATAAATGAACGAACATTTAAGAATTTTTCCTGGTTTACAAAGCTTTTTGTGAAAAAAGGAATAAACAGTGTCTAATTGTCGATCTTTAATCATCGATTCTAAAAGATCGATTCTTCTGATTCGATTTTTTTGCTGAATTGATCTTAATAAATTCGATCCTAGATCGATTCATGAATCGATCTTTTCGAGAGAATCGCCCATCCCTAGCGCAAGCTGGGCGCCAGAAAAAGAAGAATCTGTTTGCAGCCTGGCGCCCGGCTGGTTCCGCTTTGGCGTGCTGTTCTGGCACCAGAGTTTAGTGTAGCAGATCCTGGCCCAGACTGGTCATGATATACACCAGACGAAAATAAAATAACGTAATATGGTAATAAATAGGTTTCTGTAATAGTTTTACACTATATTTGAGCCCTTTTTGGGAGAATATACTGCGGAGACGTCACAACATTCCAGGATATGCTCTGAAATATTAAAAACATAACTTGTTGTCGTATAAGCTTGCGTGCTTGCATGTTTGGTCATACTTGTGAATCTTTCAGATTTCCGATTCCTTAGATTCTCCGATTCCGATAGATTTTCAATTCCATTATTTATATCCTACATTAATTACTAGTGTTTTAACTAAATACCAGAATCAGGTTCCTTTATTCACCAGATTCTGTTTTTCGTCTGGTCTGATCATTTCTCCCGCCAGTCTGGTCGACTAGAGGGAGCAGATGCATACAAGGCAGACGTTGCTACTAGGGTAGGTACCATGCAGCCTCCGCACGGTTGCTTTAGGTTGGGTGTTTTTCCATCGGGTCAATCCCTGGATCATTGTCCGGGACTACTTATTTAGTCTGTAGCCATATTATAGCATATAACGCATCCCGTAGCCTGGTGAAAGGCTTTCAGTCTCGGCTCGTAAGAAACTCGGACAGAATCTGTTTTTATAACTTCTTTAACTTTATTATTTTAACGTTAAATAGTTTTTTAACTTTATACTAAACAGGATGTGTGAATGTAGCCAACAAATTTCAACTTATTCATTTGTTCGCCTCTCTCAATAACGTTTTTTATTATTTGTTAAAAATAAAGACTGAATTTTTTTTATTATGTGAAATATAAAGGAACTAGTTGAATTTTTACTGTGTGAGTGAAAGGAAGTAGAAAATAACAAATTGTCATAATAAAGTGAAAATACTTAAGTTTCATATTTCACATTTTGTGTGAACATACCCCAGGTGACAAAGTTATATATAGTTTATATATAGTGGACCACGAGACAATTATATTTTTCATTTCTTTTATACATTTTTCTGTATAAAACAAATTAAAAATATCAGTGTTTTGTCCACTATATACAAACTATATATAACTTCTTCAACTGGGACAGGAAAACAGAGAGAGAGAGAGTTTAGACGGGCCGTGAAAGCATATTCCTGTTAGGGCCTGGTTAGAAGTTCTAGATAGATTCCGACTATAATAGTGTTATAAAATTAGTCTGGACCCTTCTATTTTTTCCGATTGGCAGCCGATTATAAATGGGGGAAACTAGGCGGGGTCCTTCCAAATCCCAATCGTTATTTCGACGTGGCTCTACTGCCGCTACTCTCTCAGGGAAATATATTCGTCTTTTTATTTATCGTATTACAATCAGGCATTATATGTTTTTGTTTATTTGTATCTGAGGTGTAGCATTGTTAGTCATACATCGATGTACATACACACTCGTACATATCCCCTAATTACGCTCTCATATCACATTATTAAGTTTCTGTGCCAGCAATTTGTAATACAGTCCAAACTCCGAGCATTGCCGCTCCGAGCATTTCCGCTTGCCCGGTTTCTTGCTCGAGCGTATCCCCACTTTATAGCGTTGCTCGCGACCAATGAATGTCATGGCTAAGACCCCGAGGATTGCCGGGAGCGTAATGGCCGAATCTGAAGGTTTTTTTCGACCAAAATCTTGAAGTTTTTCAGTCAAACAAATTTTTCATTTTGTTATACATATAAGAAATCAATATGAATCACTTTTCTACACATGTTTGTGAGGTTGGTCCAAAAATATAAATTTTTTGTATTTTCGACTCGCGCAGTAGCCAAATCGTTCTCTCGTGGAAACAAATGAATATATATTTTTTTATTTAGAAATAAAATGATTTTTAGTACGTGGTGGAGCAATTTTTGTGTCTTATGGAGTTTAACACGTAAAACGTATACTTTTTTTTTACTTCTTTGATTTTTTTCAAGAAATTATTTTTTTACCCTTTGATAAAATTGTTCTCTTCTCAGTAAAGATGCATTTGGTCAAATTTTAATATATCAAAAAAGCTATAAAAAAATTTGAGACACCTCGAAAGTTGCATAGAATTGCAATATTTGTTGACTTGTAACGAGTCTCAAATACGATTGTTTGATTTAAAATTTCCAAGAAGTATTTTTGAGGATATTGAGAACAGATTTATAAGAAAAATATTTATTATTTTTTAATTCATAGTTTTCAAGCGATTACGAAAATGAGTGAAAATGAAAAATTTCAAACTAACAGCAGTTTTTCTCCGAACTTGAAGAATTTATGGCAGCTAATTTGAACTCAAGAGTGGTTTATTGTTAGAGGCTCAGGACTTCCAGATGCAGGCTCGACCATAAAGCTCCCTGCCACAGGCCCGAACCTGTAACCCAGCACATTGTTCAATTTTTTTCAGCACTTTCTGGAAAACCAACCAATTTTTTACAACAGCCCGACCCTAGGGGGACACTTGACTTCAATGAGTTAAATATCAGATAACACTAAAACTGTCGGCTGGGTTAAATTTCAGGGCTCGCTTCAGGTTCTCTTGAAACTTTCCTATTTTAATTCGTACATCAGGAGAAAACTTCAAAATACTCCACACCGTACTAAGAATCATTTTATTTCAAAATAAAAAATATATATTTATTTGTTTCTACGAGAAAACGATTTGGCGTCTGCGCGGGTCGAAAATTCCAAAATGTATATTCTTGGGCCACCCTATTGTACTTACACTACGAACATAAAACGATTTTCGAGCTAGATTTTTAAACTAAACGACGTGCGGCAATTCTCGAAGTTTGTCCGTTGCATTCTTCTCCTCCACGCATTCGAGCGTGAACGCGCTTAGAGTGGGGGTTTATGGCTTCTTGGAATTACACTACCCTACAGCTTCGAAACGGCAATGCTCGGAGTTTTGACGTATTGCTCTCCAAATCTAGTCTAGCACAAAGCAGTATCTCTTTCAAGAACTGCCATTATTCGAAGCTTTTATATTAATTTTAAAATTTAGCAGTAAGAGTAAACTTTTTGAAACACTCGGAGTCATTACTGATCACAAGTAATTTATTCGATATTTTGATTTTCAATTTAGAACCCGGCTCGTTAATATTGATATTTGAGTTGCCCTCTTTTCTAGATAATTGGAATCTAAAAACAAAGAACTCCTGGAATCAGCATATTTAATCGTTCCATAGAATTGTCTATTTATCTCTCGAATTGGTTTCAATCCCTATGATAAGTTGTGCAACTAACTTCTCTTGTACTCGTGGACACAACTACCTGGCCTCTAAACTAGCTTTTACTGGCTGTTGGTTTTGATCGTAATTTATAATAATATTCATGCTATTTAAAATTTTACAGACTAGTGTTTTCATGAAAAGTTACAAGAAAGTGATAAGACAGTTTTCTATCGTCCATACAGACTGTCATACAGCGAGCGGGAGCAGACGAAGGACATGATCAAGGATCTCATGGATGCATGTATCGTAGAAGAATGCAGTTCTCCATTTGCTAGTCCAATGCTGCTGGTACGGAAGGCGTCAGGTGAGATGCGTATGTGTATAGATTATCGTGCTTTCAATAAGATCACTGTGAAGGATCATTATCCGCTTCCGCGAGTTGATGATTTGTTAGACAGAATGACAGAAAAGAAATATTTCTCAACTTTAGATTTAGCGAGTGGCTATTACCAGGTTCCAGTGGCGAAAGATTCACGTCCCAAAACGGCTTTTGTTACGCAGGATGGCGAATTTCAATTTAATCGAATGCCTTTTGGGGCGTGTAATGCGCCTGCGATATTCCAGCGATTAATGTCTCGCGTGTTTAATTCTTTACAGCCCGATATTGTTCAAGTGTACCTTGATGATGCCATTGTGCCGTCGGCTAACTTTGAGGAAGGCCTCAAAAATCTGAGGAAGGTCTTTGAAGCTCTGAGAATCGCAAATTTAACTTTAAAGCTCGAGAAATGTCATTTTTTTAAACATGAAGTAGAGTATTTGGGATTTACCTTGATGGACGGAGGAATTCCTCCAGGGACGAAATTGCTGAGAGCGATCAAAGACTTTCCGCAGCCAACGAATGTGAACGGAGTTCGCTCATTCGTGGGGACAGCAACTTTTTGTCGTAGGTTTATTAAGAATTTTTCATTGATTGCCAAGCCGTTGACTGATTTAACCGCTAAGAACGCGAAGTTCGTTTGGGGCCCTGAACAGCAGGTAGCTTTCGAGACATTAAAACAACGTTTGTTAGAAGAACCGGTGCTCGCGTTGTATAGGCCAGGGGCGGAGACTGAGGTTCATTCGGATGCTTCCCAGGTTGGTCTTGCTGGGGTATTGCTGCAAAAGCAGCCAGATGAGAAATTCCACCCGGTATGCTATTACAGTCGGAAGACGAGTAGGGACGAATCCAAATACCATTCGTATGAGCTCGAAGCTCTAGCTATTTTGTGCACTCTTGAAAGATTCCGCGTATATCTAATCGAGATGCAATTTATTATCAGGACGGATTGTATGTATATATACCATTAAGCCATTTCCCTTTCGGGGTAGGCGTGACACTACCCGATTTGGGTAGTGTTCCTAGGTGGATAGTTTCTCGTAGTAAATAACTACAAGTGTGGGCTCACCACACCCACGACACGCCAACAGCACGCATTTAGTAGCACTCCCGAACGGTCACCCATCCAAGTACTAACCGCGCCCAACACTGCTTAACTTCAGTGATCTAACGAGAACTGGTTTTTTCAGTGTGGTATGGCCGTTGGCTTGGCCGTTGTAATAGCTTAAAATTGCTTGAAGGGAAGTGGGATATGAGTCCGCGAATGGGGCGGTGGTTTGTAAGGCTCGCGGAGTTCACTTATCAGATTGAGTATATTAAGGGCGCCAATAATGTCATGGCTGACGGTTTGAGTAGGCATCTCGTGGAACCGGCCGAGGAATTGGGATTGATAGGGCTGCCAGTAATGGGGGTGCGTGTCACGACAGATTGGATCGCGGCGTTACAGAGGGCTAGCGAGGAAATCATGAGGATCCGCGATAAGTTAGAGGAGGGGGATCCACAACCTCACGAAAAATATACGATGTGTGACGCGCGAGTATATCGGAAAAAGAGGGGGCGGAACCTTTTGTACGTACCCGTTGATTTGAGAGCCGAATTGGTTGCGGACGGAGGCTCATCGTGCGTTGGCTCATTTGGGAGTCGACAAAACGGTCGCGAAACTGCAAGAAACTTATTATTTTCCGAAGATGCATGAATACGTGAATAACTACATCCGACGGTGCATTAATTTTTTATATTATAAGACACCAAGTGGAAAGAAGCCAGGATTCCTATATCCTCTCGATAAAGGAAGTGTTCCTTTCGAGTGTGTGCATGTGAATCATGCTGGTCCGTATGTCACGACCGAGAGGGGAAACGGATTTGTGGGCGCGATCGTTTGCGGGTATAGCAAATATAATGTGCTGAAGGCCGTACCGGACCAAGCAGCCGGAGAAACCGTAAGAATGATGATGGAGTTTATTGCTCATTACGGACGGCCGGATCGAGTTATTAGCGACAGGGGCCGCGTTTATCGCGTCGGAATTTGAACATTTTTGCGAGGATAATGGGATTTAGCACGTGAAAATTTCGTCCGGGGCTCCTCGAGCCAACGGACAAGTGGAGCGAACAAATCCAGTTCTCACTTCTTGTCTCGCGAGTATCACCGAGGATGAAGAAAATCGCGATTGGGATGATAAGCTCCTGGACGTCCAGTTGGCAATCAACAATAGCGAGCATAAGGTGACAAAGAGGACTCCGTACGAGATCGTGTTCGCAAATCGGATGACCGGTGGGCTTGATAATCCTTTGACGCGGGAGATAATGGCGTTAAATCGCGAGAAAGCGACCGAAGTACCACGGGAAAACATCGCAGAATTGCTGGAGGCCAACGGTGTCGCCATGAAAGAGCAGTTCGATCAGACCCGTAAAGCACCTCATCAATACGAGGTAGGAGATCTCGTGATGGTTTTGAGCGCGATCCGTGCCACGGGCGAAAGTCGGAAATTAGAACGGAAAAAGCGGGGCCCTTACGAAATTGTCAAGGTCTTACGCAACGACAGGTATGTAGTGAAAGATATTGAGGGTGAGAGGCAAAGTAATAAGCCTTACGAAGGTACGATTGCCGTGGAACGACTCGAATTAATACCAAAGCAATCGGCCTAGGTGTGAGAGGATTGATTTGAGATCTGAAGAATGTGAGAGAAATAATTTGAGTTTTCAAAAAAGCAAGTGTAATTGAGGGTCTGGATCGAGAAACTCGCTCAGCGCTTGAGATCGAGTAAAAGAATTGTCCGAACGTCTGGGTGGACGGAAATTTCAAAAGTCAACAAATTCATTTTTCAAAATTATAGGCTTGTAGATAATGACAGGGCGGAACTTTTTTCTATTTTCGGTTTTTTGATCGGATGATTATTTTTAATAATAAGCCTAATAAACTAAAAAAAATGTGTCCCCAATTTCAATTAGTTTTTAAGAAATAAATCGTCGTAAGTTAGGCAAATAACACCGTTTTTTCAGATTCGCCGACAAAAAGTATCGAGGGAACTTTAGACTTGATGCAACTTCCAGTAAGACGTTTGTTCCTTAGTATTAGAGGAAGATTTGTGGAAATTTTTAGATCGATTCATTGAAAATTGGCGGAAATATGCATTTTACAATAAAGCATGAGGCGCCGCCCACAATAGCTCCGTGAGTGCTGAGCAACATCAGGCAGCGGGCTAGCCGTTTGGCTTTCCAGAACTCAATTTTCAATGATTTTTTAACGATTATCTGATTAAATGGCACCCTTCACCTTCCCAAGAAATATCAAAATGACAAACTATGATTTATATGGTCACTTAATTAAATAAATTGATTATTATTATTATTTCTAACGCAAATATATCACATAAACTGAAGAAAAACGGTCTCTATGACGAGAATAATTTAATAAATAACGGTATATTTAAACTTTTAATACATGGACGTAATTTTCTAAATATTATTTTCCGGTAAATGATGAAATAATTTTATCGTAATCATTATTCCTAACACAAATATATCACATACACTCAAGTGAACCGATCTCTAGGACGACTATAATTTAATGAGTAACAGTAGTTAATTTTTTTACTGCATACATGTAATTTTCAAAATATTATTTTTCGGCAGATGCTTCAATAATTGTAATTTAGGTAGGATTCACGTGTGTGACGATCAAGGCCTCTATAATAACCATTAAAAAATCATTGAAAATTGAGCTCTGGAAAGCCAAACGGCTAGCCCGCTGCCTGATGTTGCTCAGTACTCACGGAGCTATCGTGGGCGGCGCCTCATGCTTTATTGTAAAATGCATATTTCCGCCAATTTTCGATGAATCGATCTAAAAATTTCCACAAATCTTCCATTAATACTAAGGAACAAATGTCTCACTGGAAGTTGTATCAACTCTAAAGTTCCCTCGATACTTTTTGTCGGCGAATCTGAAAAAACGGTGTTACCGATCTGTCTCAATTTGCAATTAAATATTAATAAACAATAGGCGATTTTCAACTTTTTGTTTGTTTTGTAGGCATCGCTAGGGTATATTCCGTTCGTATATCAAGTTTGAAACAGTTTCAATGTTATTTGCCTAACTTACGACGATTTATTTCTTAAAAACTAATTGAATTTGGGGACACATTTTTTTTAGTTTATTAGGCTTATTATTAAAAATAATCATCCGATCAAAAAACTAAAAATAGAAAAAAGTTCCGTCCCGTCATTATCTACAAGCCTATAATTTTGAAAAATTAATTTTTTGACTTTTGAAATTTCCGTCCACCCAGACGTTCGGACAATTCTTTTACCCGATCTCAAGCGCTGAGCGAGTTTCTCGATCCAGACCCTCAATTTGAAGTCATATGTAATGGTTATTTCTGACTCTTATTTTCAAAAGGATATGTATACTTGATAGTGCGAACTGTACGCTGTATGAAATGTTCGGCGATTATTGTAACAGTGAGGATGAGTGAGTCGGCCCTTAGGATAAAAAAAAATGCGCACGAGATGAGTGATTTCTTGACGAGGGCATCAAGTTTGTAGCGCGGCCGAACTGTGGCGATTTTAGTTAGCATTAAATATTATAGGTAGCTCTCAGAATATTTCTAAGATAGTTTAGTGTATTAGGACTGGAAACCTGGAAGCGGAGAAGGCCTTGGAACTTTCTCGAAGCGGTTAATGGCAAGGAAAAATTCCAAGGCCAACTCGAACATCTGCAATAGGCGTAGTAAGAGTACTTAGGGAAAAGGGGGGAGATTTTCGAGTTTGTACAGGAAAAGCCGAGTACCTGATCGACGCTGGACGCGTCACTCTTGAACGAATCGCGAAAAAGGCAACACCTCGTCCGGTCGTGAGAGGTGGTCGACATTGTTTTAACCCGGAAAACGCTTACTATTATTGTGTAATAATTTTTGAATATATTTACTTCTTTTAAACTAACTGTGGTGTTTTATTATGTTTTTTGATTCCAACATCATAGTGAATTTCTTTAACCATACATTTCTAATTTTCACGTAAAACTTCGGAATTTATCTTGTAATTAAATCTTACATTGTAATATCGACTAAAGTTATGATGTATTGTAATACGCACTATATGGATGTACAATAAAATCGCGCTGATCTTTTCAACGTTATGTAGAGAGCACTAATATTTTATAGGTTTCTGTTGAAAATATGTAAAATACCCTTAATTTTCATGTGATAGCTCGAAGCTTCTTTATAATATATCTCCAACTTCGTATTTATTGTTACTGTATTGGTTTAAAAAACAGTGAAAGTGAATACATATATTTGTATGAAATAGTTTCTTTACTGTATAGTTATTTTGAGAATAGTATGAGGTACTTTGACGTTGCGGTATATCGGAAACGTTCCAGATAAACATTTGAGGTACCTTCAAAAGAATGATCTGCCAATATTTCACATGAATATTGTAGACAGTTTCAAGGCAATGTTCCAAGAATATTTCATAGGAACATTCCAAGTACTTTTGAAGAAATGTTCCAGCAATAATTCACGAAAAAAATGTATATACTTTCAGGAAAATATTACAGCAATATTCCACACTAATATTTTAAAAGCTTTTAATTCAGTATTTCAAGAAATGTACATAGGAAATATTCCTGCAATATTCCGAATGTGTGACATTTACATCTAGATGTACAGACAGACTATATTGCAGGGCCAACTATAGGACAACCCTTTAAGATGGCAAAGGGTCGATATGATTGTCTCAAACAGACGACTCGATGGTCTCAGATGGACGATTCGATTTTCTCAAAGGGTCAACCTGGTCATTGTGTGGGGTAGATTTGGACACCTCGGGTGACTGCTTTGATCATCTCAATACAGTTGATTCCATCAGCTCAAATGGTCGATTCGATCATTTCAGAGGCTCGACATGATTATCCCGGAATATCAATATGAATATTTTAGGAGGGAAAATTGGATTATCGCACAGGGTCAATTGAAAAATCAGATATGGTTAAAATTACCATTTCCGAAAGCCAAATATATATTTTTTAATTATTTTAAAAAATTAATGAAGAAGATAATTTGATTTTCTAAATCTGGACTGGTATGAAGGTCTACTATGCAAATAGCGGAGAGTCATTTATCAAGTGATTTATAGTAAGCATTCTAATAATAATCTTCAATCAAAAATTACTAATTTGCAGTAAAATCGCAACAAATTTAATTAGTAAAAAAAATTCTTTATGAATTGAATTTTTAATGTTTTTTCTACCAATTATTAGTTTTCACTGAAGATTGGTATAGAAATAGTTCTTACTATTCATCTATTGATAAAAGTCATCGCACTATGTAATTAGTATAATTTCATACTAATTCAGATGTAGAGTGTAAAATATTCTATATCGTATTCAAAAACAGTATATGCATTGAAAAAATGAGAAACCTTTAGGTAACCCCTCTGATACACAGCCTTAAAAATAAACAAAATATGTTAATTGATGATGAATGGGTTAAAGTTCGTTAAAAATTGTAGTCAAAGATGCATACTTTTATTTTTAGAATTGAGAGCATAAATATATGTCACATTTATTTAAAGCCTTCATTAAAGATAAATTTAAAAACTAATACAATTATGGTCTAACATTGTATATCAAACGTGGGATAAATTTTTAAATATAATTATTTAACACTTCAACGTATTTAAACTGTTAACGCTCACAACTGTCGCTTGCCTATAGACTTCCGAGTGTGTGATCCGTCCCATAAATATTTCCTAGAAAAAAGTGAATAATAATCAATTAGCATAATCAATAATTTTAATCAGTGATGTTGTCGAGGCCAGGCAGGCCTTCGGAAGAAAGTTGAATTTTTATTCAAAAAGTTCATTTTAAAACAAGCAAGATGACTTTTCTACAATGAAAAATGAGTTTCCAACAAATGAGTGAAGTTTTAAAGCTATAAAGTCGAATGTTTTAAGAAACGGTGGAATTTTAAAGCGGAAAAGAATAATCTTCAACAAAAAAGATATTTTTGAATCAAGAAAGATCAATTTTGAACAAGATTCTCAACCAAAAAGTTGAAGAATCAACAACAACAAAAATTTATTACCCAAAAATGCAAATTTTTAATCAAATATATGTATAAATTTTCAGTCAAATAGATGAACTTTCAACCAAAAATTGGAATTTTTAACAAAAAAGATTCACAGAAAATTTTTTTTTAAAATCATTACAGCAATTTCCGAATAATAAATAAATTTACCTGCTACAAACATCCACTTCTGTTATTTCTTCTGTGTTTGTTTTTTACCCAAAAAAATGAATTTTCAACCAAATACATGAATTTTCTACCAAAAAGTTGAATTTTCATCTTATACAGTATATAGGATACAGTTTCAGCCAAAAATGGTATATTTAAATTTGCAAGATGAATTTTCGACCAAGGAGATTGAATATTCTATAATAAATACAAATTTCCAACGTATCCAATATACAAAATAAAGTTCTAAACCGATCGTGGAATATGAATTAAATTTTTCAAGAAGATTAATGTTCTGCCAAAAACGACCAATTTTGAACAAAGTACATGAATTTTTAGTGAAATGATTTAAGTTTGAAGCGAAAAAGACCAATTATCTACAAAAAAAGTTGAATTTTCAACACAAAAATATGATTCTTCAACTAAAAAGTTTAATTTCCAAGCCAAAAATATCAATTTTCCACGAAACAGTAAAATATTCAGCATAAAAGTTAATTTAAAATGAACTCTTCAAATTTTCAACCAAAAATTTGAACGTTCAACAAAAGGAGATACATTTTTTATCAAAAATGGAATAGTTAAAGTGTTAGTTTAAAAGATTTATTTTCAACCACACATGAAACGAATTTTCATCAGAATAGTTAAATTTTCAACCAATGAAATGAACCTTCAACTAAAAAAATGAATTTTTAACAAAGTAGTTGAATTTGTTATGGAAAAGGATGACTTCTCAACAATATAGTTGCATTTTTAACAAAATAATATAATTTTTAATCAATAAAAATAAATTCAGATATTTGAGCTTTTAGCCCCCCGCCCCCTCCTTAAACTTGCAACGTAGTTTATGGGAAGTACCGCCAGGCCACTTTTTATTTCAGGGCTATTAAATACAATAAAAGAACAGAAAATGTGTAACACCCTTAAAACTGACTTCAAAATGGACTCTATCGACCGCAACTTCATCCTGTGAAGGGCTTTGTACGTCGGTACAGGCGAATTTTTAACCTGTAAGATTAATTTTCAATCGATTAATTGAATTTAAAAAAGTAATACTTTTAACCAAACAGTTGCATTTTCAAGCAAATAGCTGAAAACTTTTAAGCAAAGGAGAAGAATTTTTAAAAATCTAATTGAAGTTTTAGCCAAATAGTTGAATTACAAACTACAAAATGAATTTCCAACCAAATGGTCGAATATTCAAACCAAAATGACTAAACTTCAACCAAATAGTTTCAGTGTAAACATATAAATTATCGACTAAAATTATGAATCTCCTACTAAAAAAATAAATTTGTAAGAAACTACATAAATTTTGAACCATATAGTTAAATTTTGAAACTAAAAAGATTAACTTTTAAACAAAACTGAAATACTTGAATTTTCATTGTAAAAAATTAATTTTAAAAAATGAACGAAAAATGAATCTTTTACAAAGAAGTTGAATTTTCAAAACATACGAATTTCATAAACAAAATTTTAACTATAAATGGAACAGGTAAATTTTCATTTGAAGAAATTGACTTTTCATTTAAAAAATGATTTTGTAGTAAGAAAGTACTACTCTTCTACAAAAAAGTTGAATTTTCTACCACATACACGGAAAAAAAAATTTCAATAAATTTTATAGAACTAGTCCTATAGTAGAGGATACGACGGGTAGTTTATTAAAAGTTAAAATCTTCTTGGTTTTACATTGCATCTAACTATTCTACAAAATTTAATACAGAGTTCTCTAAAATGCGAAAAACGTAGAATAATTCTAGAAAATCTAAAAGTCCAGCTAATATACAGTCTACATCGGAGAAGTCTCGAAACTATAGAGAACAGTTCTATAAAATCATGGCCGATTTTTAGCCTAAAAAAAACTTTTTTATTATCATTATTATTATCATTATGCTTTAATATTTGTTCACATAATTAAGTACATAATTATTTACTATTACACAAACACGTCTTGAACGACCTGGTGAACGTTCCGATGCACCCGGGTAGTGGATTTACCATTTAGAGATGTGTCGGTTATTGGCAAACTTAATATTTTAATTTTCAACGCGTGCTAATGTTCTCTGAGACTTGAATTCTTTTTTTTTTCACGCGGGAGCGATGCGGAAAAGTCGCTGCCTGCGCACAGTAGCGACCGCGCAGCTACATTTTAAAGAACTGAAGTCAGATCTTAGATTGAAGTAGTTCACAAACACTCAATACTTCTAATCGAATTTCTAGGAGATTTTTCAACATCGTTTGAAGAATTTTTCTATACATTTGACTGAATTGAGGTATTTAAACCTTATAATTATGTGATTACAAACTTTCAATACCTCAATTGTGATTTCTACGAAAGTTTTCAGCATTCTTTCATGAATTTCTCTATATATTTTATTGAACTTTTTCAAATCGGAGTTCAATATAAAGTTTAAAGAATTCTTGTAGAGTTATTCTAGGTTAGTTCTATATTAAATCCTGAAAGTTATACAGAATATAGAAAATTTGTTCAAGGTTCGCTCTCATCCCCGACTCTTGTAATACTTCAAGAAAGTTTAATGAACTTTTTTTCCGTGTAGTAGTGGCACAATAGGCTTTATAGCTTGAGCGCCAGGAGAGCTCTTCATGGGCTTCCCGCCCGTATTAAAACTAAACTAACTACCACATAGTAGACTTTTTAACCAAATTTTTGAACTTTAAATACAAACAGACGAATTTACTGTATAAAATATTGAAGTTTTAACTAAATATGTATGATATCAATTTTCTACTTAAATTATTAACCTTCTACCAACAACATTAATTTGTAAGAAGTTCTATTTTCAACCAATGAGTATAAAAAATGATTTTGTTAAAAGAAATTTAATTAATGATAATTTCCTCTGAATATTTGGATGATATTTTGCACACAGTTCCAGCTCTCCATGAGCTTTACGTACGACGACCCAGACCCTGCAATTTATTCTTGCATGAATGCAAATGTGGAAGTATGTGACAACTGGAAGATAAAGTTTTATTTTTAAATTAATAATTACAATTCAAGTTCAAACTACATTAATAATGGCTTGAATTATTAGTGATTTCTTAAATAATAATAATTGACTTTAAACTAGTATTAAAACCTAAAAAATATCAGTATTAAATGTCTCAAATAATGTCACATACTTATGTAAAATAGTTACTTACAGAATACGATCGTTTGAATTCCCAACACTAGGGAATAACACTAGCAACATTAACAAGCACAACACTAGCACTACTAGAAATACTATAAAAACTGCTTATCAGATAGATCAGGAACACGCGGTCCACGCGTCCGTTATGCAACCCAGCAAAAAAGAAAGAATTGATACGGATTGGGGCGAATTAACATTTTTATAATGCGCGTGAATCCCGTTTTCTGATTCGTTCAAACGCATTGAGACGCATTTAGATGAATTGAGACAGCACGGATTGAATGCGTGTGAATTCATATGAATGCGTGGTCAAGGTCAATCAGAAAAAAAATTAATAAAAATTTCATGCTTCGGGACTTGAAACAGCGATCCCTCGTGTATCAGTCTAGAGTACCCGCCACTGAGCCACGAGACAATTTACTAAACATTTACAATAAATTCTATATTCCCCGCACGTTGGTTTTCCTGTTACGGATTAAATTGAATAAATGAACACTTGCTGAAATTCGCCGTGACGCATTGGGGCGAATTCAAGTGTGTATTTTACGCTCACGAATTTAGACGCATTGACCAATGCTGAAGCGTTTGCGTGCTAACGCATTGAAGTGTATTCGCTGACTTTAGACTTTGCACCGTATTTGTACGTATAGAAAGATTCAAAATTGAAATACCATCTTCACGAATTTACATGTACTAGAACATACCATGCGCTACGCGCGCGGAAATTCTGTTATTTTGTTACTTGAACACTTAAATTTAAATCCATTCAAATGTGAATTAAGATTTACTGAAGTATTTTTCAATGAATTCTTGAATTGAATTATTCATAAAATATAGATAAATTGGAAGCAATATGCCATCTGTTCAAAATACACAAATACAAAATGAATCCAATTAGAAGCATATATCATTTAAATAAAGCTCCATTTCTAAGGCTAAATACTTATTGAAAATATCGAACCTTATTATTTCCATTTCGAATATAAATTTAATTTTCGTCTACGGTAGACATTTCATTATTTTCATATATTATATCAAACTTTTCGTATATATTGAGACAAGGAGTTTTCTAATTTGTTGACTCTCTGTCATTTACTGATAACGAGAATCTATATAAACCACATGTGCCAACACACGTCAGTAGCCACTCAGCTTGAGTCAAGACATGTATTATTGAAGATAGACATAAAATATATATAAAAGTACCTAAGTTCGCCTTGAGACCTCAAATCCCCTTCCCAAGAGCCTTTA
>CAKNXH010044661.1:0-12482 GCA_932178445.1 Andricus quercusramuli
CATATTAATTTTGTTTCCTTTATTAATTATAATGCCATATTACTTTAGCATTACTTTACCATTACTTTACCGTTACGCTGTAGCGTAATGTTTGCGTTCGGCCGGTCCGCCAGGGATTTTACTCAGAAAGATCATCTAGGGACAAAATCTCCAATTCTAGGGGAACAAGATTTGTGAATTGTATGGAGGTTAATGAACTCGTTCTCCTAAATGGCCGCTCTCCTAGTGACTCTCCTGCAAATTTAACATTTATAGGTCCTCAAGGAGCAAGCGCAATAGATCTTGTATGGTGCTCTATGAAAGGCCTTCACCTCTTTTCTGATTTGTATGTCTTGCGTCTGGCTTCCCTCTCTGATCACCTTCCTGTTGTGCTGACTGTGACACTACCACCTCCACTTCCGAAGAATGAGTTCGAGGATCTCGTTTTAAATAAGCTATTTTTCGATAAAATTAAAGTAGATGCGTTCGCCTCTTTGATGGAGTGGAGGGGGGAGGTAGCCGACATTTATCAGGATGTCGACTGCCTTAACACGGTACTATCTACGACTATAAAAGATGTCGCAATCGAATTGGATATGCGGAGGAGGCACTCTAATTTTATTTATTTTAAACGTAAGCCATGGTTCGATGATGAATGCCGCGATGCGAAAAAACGGTTGTCCGATGCATTAAGTATTTTCAGAGAAAATGCATTTTCAGAGGAATCTAAAGTAATATATCTCAAAGAAAAAAATAATTTCAGAAAAGTTCAGGAAATTAAGAAAAAAAACCATAGTAAAACTCAAATTGAAATTTTAGCAAATTGCAATAACTCGACACAATTCTGGAAAGTAATTAATGCATCGCGACCAAAAGTGCACCACCAAGCTCGCATTGATGTAGACACTTGGCATAAATATTTATTGAACTGTTATCCACTTTCGAATTTAACACCTGCCATTGACGCCAACTTTTTAAAATTGACCCATCCCATACTGGATGGCTCCATTACTATGGAAGAAATTATTAAATGTTTAACAAACTGTAAAGATGGAAAGGCTCCTGGCTGCGATGGAATCAGCTACGGGTTTTATAAAATTCTACCGCAAAATTGGGTCTTGTATATGATGCATCTTTTTAACAAGATTATGGACACGGAGAAAATCCCTAAAGAATGGGGTAAATTAACAACAACTATGATCTTCAAGAAGGGTAACCCTGAAGACCCCGATAATTACAGACCCATCACCCTTGTTAATTGTATCGCGAAAATTTTCACCCAGGCTATTTGCGATCGATTGGTCTTATGGGCAACTGAATTAAACTTAATACCCGAATCACAGTCTGGCTTCAGAAAGGGGAGGAGCTGTCTCGATAACTTGTTCACGCTAACATCCATCATTCAAATACATCTGAGAAACCCGCGTGCGGTGGTGTATGCTGCTTTTGTCGACTTTAAGGGGGCTTTTCCATCCATATCGCACCATTTATTGTGGAGAAAACTCCACTCTTTGGGTCTTAGTACTAAAATAATTAATATTCTAAAGAACTTTTATGCTTCTGCGACGACTTGTATTAAGACTGGCAAGAGATCAACCAAATTTGTCAAGGTTACGCAGGGCGTCCTTCAGGGTGAAGTCTTAAGCCCATACGAATTTTTGCTTTTTATCTCCGATTTAGAAGACTATCTTATCCAGCAAGGTTGTCGAGGCCTCTCCGTAAATAGTTTAGTTTTTTTTCAGTTTATTGAACGTCAGCCTTCCGGCCCGGAAGCGGACTTGATTTACAATGCGTTTTAATCACTCAATCATACCTTCGCACCTTCTCATACCTAATCTATCCCTGCTCTATACCTGATTTCTTTATACACTATATAAATGTATAGGAACAATCACACTATTGGTAACGTTGCTAGTTGCATCTACAGTTTTACTTAGCTTTAAACAGTCTTTCAGATACTTATTTTCTAATGATGTTAACACTTATTTGTACTTTTCAACGCTGTTTTTAAGTTCCAAATTTTCCTATAGATTGTTACATTTTTTCTCTCGAAGTTTTCCTGGACTAATTTCCTAATCTTATCCTTAGTATTATTACCTACCAGATCTTTAAACCATTCTTTGGCTGTTTCGCATTCCTCTATATATTGGGACAAATTGTCCCACCCTACCTTACAAAAGACACATCTACGCTTTTCTTCGCTTAACCAATATTTATTTTCGTTTTCAAAATTACCGCATCTCATTCTAGCCAGAAACTTTAACGCTTCTCCTTCTTTTACGTCATACAAGTATCCTGGAAGTCCAAAGTCCCGTTTAATATCTTCGTATCTCTTATTATACTTCGCTTCCCTTATTCTATTACCATTTAATTGTTTTAGCACATCTGTTTGCGTTGTTCTAATTCTTTCTACGAGATCTAGTTCTCTTTCCCACCATTCATCTGCTTCCATTACCCCTATCCCATTCCTATTCAAAAATTTCTCTCTTTCCTTGCTGTATAAATCTGTCCAACCCCTCTCTTTTTTTTCTTCCCAACACGCTTTCACCCATACACTTGTTTCATTGTCCCTAATTCTTTTTTCAAATCTTAAAGCTCTCAGTCCCCACTGAACGTCAATCCCATAGTTTAAACCCGTTTCCCATTGGATCAAATATCTAGGCGTACTAAAATCTAACCCCAATGTCCATCTAATGTAGTCCATAAAAACTTTAACTAGCTCTTTTCTCGTTTCCCATCCCCATATTTCAACCTCATATGACATTACACTTTCCACCAAGTAAGAGAAAAGCCTCATCCTACGCTTAAAATCGCCTTTACAAACCCTTTCCCCCAAACCCCATGTTTTTCTCATTGCTATCATACCTTTGGATCTCAATTCTTTGATGTGCTCTTTAGAATTACCTTTTCTATTAAACGTATATCCCAAGTATTTAAAAACCTCTACCTCTTCGATTATTCCCTTTCCCCAACTCCAATTTAATTTTTTCTCATTATCTTTTTTGTTAAATATCAATACTTTCGTTTTGTCCACATTCAGAGTTAGTCCTCTTGTAAATAGTTTAGTTGAAATATTGTTGCTTGGTTATGCGGATGATTATGTTCTTTTTGCAGATACCGCGGTTGAATTAAACAGAAAACTGGAAGCACTTAATTCTTATTGCAAAGAAAATAATCTTACTGTGAACACGGAAAAAACTAAAGTTGTAATTTTTTCTAAATCAGCGAATTCATCTGCTAGGAAATTTAAATCTTTTAAATTCGGCGATAACCGTATTGAGGTAGTTAAACAATACACTTATTTAGGTACACCTCTTTCTGGTTCATGCTCCTTTTTACCGGCCGCAAGGAGGTCGGTTAGTGCGGCGAACACAGCCGTCGGCTCGATCCTAAGGACGGTCAACTCGGTCGGAGCTGATTCGTGGAACACCTACATTACATTATTCCAGAGCCTCTCTGTAAGTACGCTACTGTATGGTTAACAGGTTTGGAGCCTAAATCATTTAGAAGTTATAGAGCGAGTACAGCTCTCTTTTTTAAGAAACTCTTATCCTTGCCCACCAATACACCAAACTACGCAGTGAGATTAGAAACTAGATCTTTGCATTTATCTCACACGGTCTTGAAAAATATTTTATCTTGGTTAATTAAAATTTCGACAATGGATGATTCACGGTACCCAAGATTATGTTTCGATAGGATGAGATCACTGGCAGTAAAGGATCCCTACAACAAATTTAACTGGTTTTCCCAGATCCAGTTTTTTTTCGATGCAGGTGGCTTGGTGGACAGATGGGAAAATCTAACATTAAACACCATAAGCTCTGACCGAGAGATAGTTCTTGGGAACTACAAATCCTATTTTGAGAACCTTGATGGCGAACGCCTCGCCCTGTCTAAGAGCTTACTCATTTTTCCGCATCTGACTTTGCAATCAGGCACACAATCATACTTACTCATGCGAATGCCTCTGTTTTATAAAAGAATCTTTGCACAACTCAGATTATCCAATATACATGTATGCCGCATTCTGATTGGCCGTGGAAAGTATGTTTTTAATATGGAAGAGAGATGTAGGCTTTGCTACCTCGATAATGAGAGTTTGTACCATATCTTCCCTTCTAGAAATAATCGATTGGACACGATCCATAACAATTAAGTGTGGTCAAATGTTGAATCTGTTTAAATTGTTGCTAATTGTGTCAATTGTTCCCAATCGGGTTGAATTGAGTGAATGCACTTGCCTGCAGTGCGCCCTCTGCAGTTTTTTGTTTGTAACACACACGAATTGCACGTGTTTATAGGTTGGAAATTAAAATTTTAATAATTCAACAAAAATTTCAAGTACAAAAAATTGAATATTTGTTCAGGCGGTATACCGGATGAAGACTCCAAAGTATGAGGGTGAAAAGTAAGTAAAAATCATGCCACCTAACGATGTGACAGTGATAAGTGTCATTATCAAGCAGGCAGTAGTAATTTGATTTAGCGGGTATATTATTGTAAAACGTTTATTTACTTCTTTTTGAATTCATATTGTTGACATTTTTGGTTTGAAAGCGTAAAAAACCGCTTGTAAATAATTATCATAATATTAAAATGCAGTAGTGACAATTTAACCTCTAATTCAGAATAATGGATACCCAATTGCAAACGATTGGAATCATTAGAACGTAGGATGGCGCGAATATTTTTGAAGACTAAAAAAAAAAGAAAGACTAAATAAATTGTAGGTAACACATTAAATTCTTTTAATTTTTAGTAGAAAAACTTATCCAAGCTTTTTAAATGTCTTCCAGTATAACAATTTTAAATCTATAAATAAGTTTGATTTGATATTCTCGAAAATTTCTAGTTTTGAATATTTAAAATACTTAATTTTGAATATTTCAAATAATTTGGTTTGCAATGCCTAATCTTAAAATCTTTGAATTTTAAAGGTTTCAAATGTTTAATTGTACAACTGGTTTTCCTTCCTCAAGCACAGAAATTTTCAGGGTGGCGACTCGGCGGACAATTTCAAATTCCTGGTGTTCCCCGGTCAAGTTTTTCAGTTTTCCCGGCCAACTAAAAGTAACAAATTCGTATTTGACGGAAAACGCAAACATTTATTTTAATTCATGACGTTTATTCTAAACATCCTTCAACACAACAGAGCAAAACATTGCAAAAGAAATCAATTTTCAAAAAATACTTGAAGTTTCCAGTAAAGATATCAATTTTCCATGAAAAAAAATTAAATAGTTATACTTTCAATTGAAAAAATTAATTTTCAACAAAAAAAAAACAAAACGGATTTTCAACAAAAAACTTGAATTTACAACCAAAGTGGTGAATTTGCAAATAAAATTGTGAATCTTTAACTGAATAGTTAAATTTAAAAAATAAATAAATAAATGTTCACCTATAATTATGAATATTCAACTCGAACACTTGAATTTTCTACCAAAAAGATGAATTTTTGAACCAGAAGATTAATTTTCAAATAAAAATAATTATTCTGTACAAAAAAAAAAAATAATTTTTCAACAAAATACATTAATTTTTAACAAAATAGTTGCATTTTTTATTCAAGAAGACAAATTTTAAACCAGATAGTTGAATTTTAAACAAGAAAAAATAATAATTTTCAACCGAAAACGGAATAGTAACATTTTTAGTAGGAAAAATTAATTTTAAGCCAAACATAAGAGTTTTCAACTAAAACAATGAATATTCAACTGAAATAGTTGAATTTTCGAGCAAAAGAATTAATTTTCACTAAAAAAGATAAATTGTCAACCAAAACTTAAATAATTGAATTTCAAGTTAAAAAAATTAATGTTTAATCAAACAAGAGAAGATATGAATTTTCAAATGAAATTGATAATATTTAACTGAAATAGTTGAATTTTAAACCAGACAGATGAATTTTTTACTGAAATGATGAATCTTTAACTAGAATAATTGAATTTTGGACTAAGAAGATGAATTTCTACCAAAAGACGAATTTAAACTAAAAAATATCATTTTCCTACCAAAAATCAAATAAATAAATTTTTAGCAAAAAAAAAAAGAATTAAAAAAAATGAATTTTTAACTGGAATTATTGAACATTCAACTGGAATAATAGTTACATTTTCATTTGAAAAAAAATAACTTCCAACCAAGAAATATTCAAAGAAGAAGAATAGTTGAATCTCATGCCAAAAAGATGAATTTTCAACCATAAAGATTATTTTTTACGAAAAAGTCAAATTTTCCACAAAGTACATGAACTTCAAATAAATAGTTTAATTTTCAAATGCAAAATATCGATTTTCAATGAAATAGTTGAACTTTCGCCAAAAAAATAACGAGGGTGCAATATTTCACGTAGGAAAAGCTCAATTTATTTTTTCTAGCCATTTAAAACTCCGATTAATTACGTTTCTCGCCTCGAAATTTTGTTAATGTCCAAGTTAATTTTAAGCTGAAAAATCGAGAAAAAAATTATTTAATTTTTGGACAAAAATAATTATTAACGTTTTTCTTCGGCATTTTTTGTGGTAAAATATGTTGATATGGCAGCACACTTAGCTCGCGGGAATTATTACAACAGTTTATTCAATTTCTTTTAATAATCCATAATTTTAAAAATGTATTATTAAAAAAAAGTAAATAAACATTTTCAAATAATTCCCGCGGAATGAAAGTGCTGCCATCAAACGGCCGCTTTTTTAACCCCGATCGGGAACGATTGGGAACGATTGAAACACTCAATCGTTGTCAATCGTTCAGACACGATTAAGAAACACGATTGGGAACAATCGAAATTTTTGGTCTATCGTTCTAAATTAATTCGAATTGATTATTTCTAGAAGGGTTGTCTGATTGTCCGGCTTGTCGGCACTTGTTTGAGTCTAAGTTCCCTACAAACCCTACAGATGTTCATCCCTCCGATAAATGGTTGGCTATATTGTCTTCCGCCAATCCTTCTACTGTTAGAAAATTTGTTAACTTAATAATGAAGATTATCTGCGAGCGTTGGAGATCATTAGATAGTTCATAATCATTTTTACCTATTTTTTATGTATGTATGTATGTATGTATATATGTGTTATTATTATTATTATTATGCGAGCGTTGGAGATCATTAGATAGTTAATAATAATTTTTTCCTAGTTTTTATGTATGTATGCGTATGGCTATATGAGATTTATGTTTTTAGATATCCCTGCGAAACTACCCTTGTATGTACCGAAGGGTCTATAGACAAGTGAATAAATAATAATATTAGTTCTTTTTGATAAATCTTGTATTTTCTTGCATTATATGCCTATTGTAAATGAGAGAAATTACATTTACGTAATACACTCGACTTTTATCAATTATATGTCTTTTTACTATATGTTTATTCCCTAATAGCACGGAACGTTCCAGGGAGGTGTAAAATTTCCGCCGCTTGGGAACGTTCCAAACATAAATTAACGTTATTGTTATTATTATCAATAAAAAACGCGTAAAACGTAAGTGATAGGTCAAAATCGACATCAATTCATGATACGGATATCATATTATAGTGTAGTATATGCGGTACTCAAAACTCAAAAATGACATCCATTCTTACCTATGTCTTACGGTTTACGAGATAATTGTTGTTAAAAACAACAATAATGGAAGGTTTCCCTCAGGTTCCAGTGGAACCAAAGATATTAGTACCTAGATGCGGCAAGGGATTAGTAGGGCCACATACCGGTAGTTGGCGCTCCAGGCAAGTTTGTGGTCGTTGCATATATATATATAATATATATAGCTGACTGGAATGATATATATATAATATATATAGCTATCATTCCAGTCTTACGGGCACATACCTGTAGAGGCGATGTGAAAGCCGCTTATTCTCGTGGCGCCAAGTCGTAGATTTTTAAATCCATATTTTTAATAATCTACTTTTCTTCCAAAAATTAGGACAAATATAATTAGGAGAATAATCAAAGAGTTTATTTAAATTACTGAAAACTGATTCGTTGTTGTACAAGTCCTCGAAATGTATATATTTAGTAACTGTGACTTCATATCTTATCCAAAATTATTCCTATTGTTCTATAAAAGTCCAAATTGTTCAAAATTCCAATATTATTCTTCCTTCTTAAAAAGTTTTAAATAATAATTTAGATATATTACGAACTTCTGTTGAAATTTGGACTTTTGTAACAAAATGGATCCAGGGACCAACCAAAAAATACCGAAAAAATGAATACCCAATACATAAATTGATGAGAAGTAAAAATACCGAATTATAAATGTTATCGGAAAATTTTTTAATTCACCAAATTTTTATTTTGTGAATTGAAGAATTTTTAGGGTATTTAATAATTTCTTATTTGTACAATTCTGAAATTTTGTAAATCTTTAAATTTTGATTTCGGAAACTTGAAAGTTAGGGCACATAACATTCGTTATTTTAAATTTATTCGTCAATAAAGTTGTCAATTCGTGTAATAGGGATCCATTTCTTTTCGGTATTTTCGGTTAGTCTCTGGATCCAACAAAAGAAATCTTTGCACAGGATTCAAGAAAGTAAAAAAAAATATAACAGGTCATTATTTAAACTAAAAATAACTCAATATTGAAATTGAATTTTCACTGAGTAAAATTTCAGAATTAATTACAAGATTATTTCTAAACCATTAAATTTTCTATCGGCTACCGCATTCCTTTCAGGATACATTTTTTTTATTTGAAAAATAAATTTTTAAAACAAAAAAAGTTCAATAAATTTGAATAAAATCATCTTTCCATAGGAGTTATAATTGCTTAAAATTAACTTGGTTAATTCTGAAATTCCATTTTATGAAATAAGTGTACGAAAGATTTGGAATAGTCTGCGATTTTCGTCAATGATCTTACCGCTTCTATTAAATATTTAATATTTAATACGGAAATGTGAATCATGAAAAAAATGTCATCAGTCTTAATTTTATAAGAAATTGGTAAAACTTATGGCTCTATAATAACAATGAAAATGTAGTTAAATTTACAAGACTGTATTTATTATTTATTATTCACTTATTATCACGCGTCATTCGGACCATGAAAAAGTTGCGAATTAGTCAGATACAAGAATTTTTCTGAGAAAAATGAACCACTTTAATATTTTGAATTGTTTGTGAAGAAGAAGATAGGTATAATGTTCGAATTATCAGCAGCATGCCCTCAGTTCAGGGAAACCTGGAAATCAAGGACATGTCATAGAATTTTGTTGGCCAGAGAAAGTCATGGATATAAAAAAAATGGCAAAAGTCCTAAGAAACACTTTACGTAACTGTCCAGAATAATCAATACTGCTAAATATTTACTTGTTTAAGATCAATTCTCTATAGACACTTTTAAAATGAATATTTCAATTCGAAGTAATGTTAAAGGATTTTGAAGATTTTAGGGTATTTTGGAAAATTTCAAGGTATTATCAAGAGCTTTAAAAAGTTTCAAGAGATTTCAAAGGATTTCAAATATTTTAAGTTTTTTTTTAATTAAAAAAAAATTCAAGAGATTGAAAAAATGTTAAGGGGTTTTTAAACATTATAAAGGATTTGAAGTATTTTAGGGTATTTTAGAAAATTCAAATGAATTTTCAATTGATTTCAATAATTTAACAGGATTTGGAAGGATTTGATATATTTAGGGGTATCATCAAAGATTCCAAGGAATTTTTAATTTACTTTAATAATTTGAAGGGATTTCAAAAGAATCCAAATATTTTAAGGTATTTAAAAAGAATTTCTTAAATTTCTCAATTCTTCACAATTCATTTCCATTCTTTGGAATTTAACTTGAATTGTTTTGAATGCTTAAGAATCGAATTCTTTTAAATTCAAAAGAACATTAGTCACATCAATTATGTACCTTAGCGACTTTTTGTGTATATATACAGATCACTTTTTCAAGTAAATCAGTCTGTGACAGCTCTGAGATTAAAAAATAAAAAATGCATCAAATCAATTTGAAAATTTTTTAGTTTCATATTTAAAATATCTTTTATATATATAATTCTTCTGTTCATGTGTATATGACTCAATTCCTCCTAAACGGCAGGACCGATTTTGATGAAATTTTGTGTGCGTGTTCCAGTGGATTCGAGATTGGTTTAGATTCACAATTCAGTCCACTGGAAAATGTTTTATACATCTTTATATGAAGGGTGGATATTCAAAGTCGTATAACCGCCAATTTTTCAAAATTAAAAAAAATTTTTGTCGAAACTCTAAACTGATACCGTCATTTCAGCGACAAAAGCATGTCAAAATTAACAATATTTTTATTGTGAGAATTTTTCAAACATTGCATTTTACATTGCATAATTAACAAAATGCGAGCGTTTTTCCGCTCTCCTGTAAAAAAATGGAAATGGTTCGTGTGTGCGTGACTGAACTCCTCCTAAACGGCTGGACCGATTTTGATGAAATTTTGTGTGTGTGTTCCAGTGGATTCGAGAATGGTTTAGATTCACAATTCAGTCCACTGGAAAATGTAAAAAGTTTCAAATTTTCAGATTTAAGGCGTGTGTACAGGACAACGTCTGTCGGGTCCGCTAGTTCTATATGAAAATGTTATAAGATTATAATTTTATTCTTTAAGATATCTATGGTCAAGGATAATAAATACTTATAAGAAAAAGATAGGGAATTTTGAAAATTTTATTCAGTTTTTTGGCCACCCTGATTAGTAATTTTGATTGTGGCCCTTAACGGCCGTTCTAATTAGAACGGTATTTTGCTACATTCAATAAGTCAAAAACCAAAAAAACCACAAAAAAAAGAAACAAAAATAGAAATAAGTTGCTTTCCTACTAATAAGTGAATTTTTTCAGGAAAGAACATAAGAAAAAATTGGTTTTAAATTCCCGAATGTTTATAAAATATCATACAAATAACATTTTTTTCTTATGTGATAAGTCGTGGCATTTGACTTAACCCATTTTTCCCTCTCAACGGATTGTTTACCTTGGCGCATGGGGTAATCCTTAAATTAAGTTATATTCGGTAAAAAATTTTAATTCAGGGACACAACTTCCCAATTATTTTTTATCTCTAAAAATTATTTTTAAATCATTCAAATATATTTGCCATTTTATTTGGTTTTTAATAGAGATACAAAATACCTATTTATTAAACTAAAATTAATACTTCATTCATTAATAAAGTACTGCAAGAGTACTGCATAATTTATAGGATACTCCTGGTGAGAGGGCTCAGTAAACTGTGGAGATTTAATATATCATTTCATTTTATTTATTTAACTGAGTTTTAAATTAAATTTTAGTATTTATGATGAAAATAACAGTCTTATTTTTAATTTCTTTTAATATACTCTCCACCGTTGAAGCCAAGAAACAATCCAAATACTGTCATTTTTAATTTATAGTAATAAAAATCAGTATTTTAATTAACATATCTGTTAATCTATTTCAATATGTTGAAAAAACATAATATACGTAAATTTGTAACATACAATAAGACTCATCAAAATAAAACAAATTTTGCTTATTTTTCTACCGTCAACTTGTCATTTATTTCACTGATTCAAATAATGCTTCATTTACTCAAATTATGGGTAGAGATTTAATTTGGCAAATAAATAAAATATTTCGTTCGACCAAAATTGTTTTCATTAAAATAGATTAATATTTATTTGGAACTATTTTTTCGAATTGTTAAGATCCAGTATATATAATTATTATTTCGGTATTTTTTATCAGTCCCAAAGAAGATGATTTGAAAGATTTAATCTATTAATTAACATTTTTCAATTAGTTTAAAGATATTTTGTAAAACCCTTGTAAGAAATTCAACTTGGTATATATATATGTGACGTGCGCCGAAGAAAGGGGGCTTACTCTGGAAAAATCGAAATCGAGGTTTTTACACCTTTCGATAGTTTTTGAGTTGCTCTTTTTAATGAAACCATCGAAAAAAAATTCCGAGCGTTATTATTGCTAATAATTGAGTTGATAGGTACCCGAGAAATCGAGCTTTCGCTCGAGAGCTCGAGATCCCGTGAAACACCTCCCACCACTCACCACTACATCTCTGCGTCTCATCTTTACCCCGTCCGTGAGCAGCGCCGATACATGCGTGAGAATGTAGTGGTAAGCGGAGAGGGAAGATTTCGTGGTCTTCCCTCTCTCCTAAAAGTCGCGTCTATCGGGTCGACTTCGACCGCTCGTCCTGAAAAATCTCGCTTTCCAGAGTAAGCCCCCTTTCTTCGGCGCACGTCACATATAGTGGAATAAGTATGCCAAATTTTATCAATTTATCTGTACACGTTCACCACATATTGCAGGATCGTAAAAAGCTTGACATACATACACTCACACATGCACACTACCGAACAATTTTTCAGGACGTCAAATTATATATATTCCCCTTGCAATTTATTCCGAAAAACCGTTTTTTGGAAACTGGATTTTGACACCACCACAAATGTTTAAATTTCCAATATCCAAATTTATCGAATTATAAAATTTCCTAAAATTAATT
>CAKNXH010044662.1:0-25711 GCA_932178445.1 Andricus quercusramuli
ACCTTTCAGTGATCCGGGAGTATATCAAATCCCTTGTTCTTGTGGTAAAGTCTATATTGGAGAAGCCGGGAGGGCGGTAAGTCAACGTGTAAAGGAACATGAGAGTAAAGTTAGGCTAAAACATTTCACACAATCAGCAGTAGCTGAGCATCATATCGAAACAGGACATAGTATTTTATTTGACAAAACAACCGTAATCGCCAAAACGTACAATAAATTTCCAAGAAAACATAGAGAAGCAATCGAAATCTTGAAACACCCTAATAACATCAATAGGGACAATGGATATAATACCAATCCGATTTGGCTTTCCGTCCTCCCGGGTTTTTTAAAAAAGACTTGATTGGCCATTCAAGTTCAAGCAGTCTCCACCATGGGGCACTCTGGCCAATCACAGGCATCGTAGAGAATACATATATAAGAACAACATAACCTGAAACTTCAGTTTCAGGTCAGCCCTGAAGAAGTGAACTGCAATGTTCACAAAACGTCGGCAACATTCATAGTTTCGCACACGATTGAAACCCGAAAAATCTTTAAATTTTAAATTCTAAATTTTAAATTTAAATTTATTATACATTATTTTCCTTAGAACGCATCCTTTAAAAAATAATTGATAACAAGCCCCCTTCAAACCTGCGCATATTAATTTTTATACATTTATTGTGAGAATGGAATGCACAGACAACGGATGAGGCCTGCAACGGGAGACCGGCACGTGGCGTAAAAGCGCAGCCTCGGCCGATAATACAAGTTGGTGATTGGGAAAGATAGCAAAATTTAATGAAGAAATATTGTAAAAGAATTTTGATTGCTTAAGCAAACACGTAGGAAAAATTATTTGAAATAAGAAGATACAATAATTAGGTAATCGCAATAGAAAATTTAAAATGTACCACAAACTCACATTTAGATTTAGATAAGTGCGAAAGAAGAAAAAGGAAACCGCAAATGTAAGAACTCAGCCGCGAATACCCGTAGGAACCGCGACCTAGTACGATTCAACCGAATGGCCTTCTCACACATACTCCACCGAAAACACGGGAGATTAACGTACACACATAGGCGGGTGATCGGATGGGTGCTCCTCGCTAGCCACCACACCGGTGCGTTGACCTGTCGGTTTACATATTCTCCAACCGTTCTCCACTCTCCTAATGTTGACAACAACCCTATTCATCCTAAACACCTCCCTACCTAAACTACCCCCTCGAGCGGGAGAAAGCAATATGGCCCTAATTTTGCCAAAAATGAATCAGAAGCATTGAAAAAAAAAAACCTTTCCAAATAAGAGGGTTCCGCGCCAAATGCAAGGGTCACGCGTAATAAACATTTACAAAAGTAAATTGACAAGCATGACCCGCAGAAAATACTCCTGTAAACTTGAACCAGAACAATTAAAGTTAAAATTAAAAATTAAGAAGGAGAAGAAATCTGCAAATTGTAAGAAGTTTTCAATACCTTAGCGGAAATACCAACCTTAACTCTATTTCATGCTGCTGACAATTGCATTTTTGGCTAATCGCTCAAAGTCCAACCATGCACGGCAACGCATACCGTGCCTAGCGACTAGCAAATTCATTACCTAAACAAAGTTTCCCACCTATGTCCACCGACAGGTTGCCTACAAGAAGCACCCATCAAAAATCATCACGGCAGTTTGCAGAGATACTTGAACCGAACAAGTAGCCCCTTGAAGGGAATCTTCTCTCGCGAAGATTCCTTAACAGACGCCCGTCGAGTTGGACACGCTGGTTCATCACGTCAACCCTTACGGTTTGCCTCTCGTAATAAAACTTTCTCATAATATAAACATTTAGTTGAAAAGTATTTTTCGGGTCGGAAGTGTAAAACTATTCAAAATAGTTTCCTAACTAGGGCGCGTTGGAAACCTCATAGTGGGGACGTTAAACCTGAAAAACCATTCATCCAACGAGTGAACCCGCGGATTCAAATTACTGGGTCAATCTTCGGAATAATCGGGCTTGCGTACATCGGAAAATTTATCTCTGAAGATAACAGTTGTTTGGAAAGGCCACGTGAAGTTTGGCATCCCCAAAAATTTTTAATCCGCAACAAAAAGAAACGCCTTAGACAATTACAAAGTCGAATCTCAAAACTTCCGAGAAATTGTCTATTGTAGTTAGTGTTTGGAATAGCAGAGAGAAGGACAATAAGGAGACATGCGAATTTAAACGCACTCCATGTCACCTTGGTTAGAAAAATAATTGTTATTCTCTCCGCTAAAACAAATATAACGCGCGTGTGAGGGGACGTGTCGGGCAACTACGTGTGAAAGCGTGTGTGTGTCGCGACTACGCTGAAATGGACTAGAGTTGTCTCAAAGACAACGAGAAATAATCCAATGAACATCGGCCCTTTAGGAAAGGGGAAAGCTAGGGGTTTCCTAAACCATTATCTGTCCTTCTTCTAAAGGTAAATTTACTGTCAAATTAGCGAAGGAATTCGGTGAGTACTTAGTGTCGATCCAATTTTGTCTTGTTTATATTAAAGTGACATTCCTTAATACTTGTTTCTTTGTTTATTGTGAAATAAAATAATATCCCTTCACTAATAGTCTGGCAAGGTATTCTCGGATGAGAACCCATGGCATATATTTAGTGAACATGAAAACCTAAGAAAGTGAGTAACATCGGGTTGTAACGAACTGATGGTGGCAGCGGTGGTGATAGAATTCAATGCATTTTTGCCACCGGCTTCGCTACCAGTAACTATCTGTTACTCGCTAACATGTTTCTAATTCTTGGTACTGCAAATGTATCCTCTTTGTAATTATTCCAGCCGTTTGGCCGAAATAATTATTTGAGGGGAAGAACATTCTTTTCAGCCGTTTGGCCGAAACTAATGTCATAAATCAAATTTTGGAAAAATCTGATATGTTCAATTAACAGATCACTGTTACGTGTAATCTTGGTTTGAAAAACAAAATAAAAAAATTCCTTTCAGCCGTTTGGCCGAGAGTAATTTTTTTTCACAGAGATAATTGTTATCAGCCGTTTGGCCGAAAATAATGTTTGTACCGAAATAATTTCTATCAGCCGTTTGGCCGAATTAATTATTCCTAAAGGGCCTTGTTTCAGCCGTTTGGCCGAAGTAAGGACTTTCCCTAAGAAACACATTTTAGGAATCTGAGAGTGGACAGATTCTTTCTGCCGTTTGGCAAAGGAGTTTGGTTACTACCAAATTGAATAATAGTTAATGTTTGTAATTCTCTGTACTTGACTCAGCCGTTTGGCCGGAACAATCATTTAGAGTTGACAAATATTGTTGTCAGTCATTTTTCCGAAGTTAAGATTCGCTTAACATTCCCTTCAGCCGATTGGCCGAATTAATGTTTTTCGAATCAGGTACTAAGAATTTTGTGTATGGTTTAAATTGAATGCAAACCTTATTACGGCTAATGATTTCTCAAGAAGTAAATTCTCCTCAGCCGATTGACCGAAGATAATAGTTTTTGATGAGACTTATCATCAGCCGTTTGGCCGATAATCATTTTCGCTGAAGAGTTTGTTTCAGCCGTTTGGCCGAAGAAACTCTCTTGAGAAACAAACCTTGAAAAAAAAAATCTGAAACTGAATCAAAATCTCTGCCCTTTGGCACTGGAGTTTGGTTCACTATCAAGAGCAATCAAATAAATCCTACACGAAATCCTTCTATTAAAAGCAAAATGCTTCCGGTTTATTAATTACAGGTAAAAATCTGGAACAATTTCTGTTTTAATTTGAAGCTGAAAACCGCCCAACATATTGAACTTGTATAACTTTAAAGGATCTCGGAGTGCTTTGATATCTTGTCACTTAGAATGTCAAAAAATGTCTAATCCCCAGGGTGAAATTAAAACCGTTCGCAAACCTAGGTCCCGAGCGGGGAGAAAAGTTCGAGAAACCCTCGAAAAAAGGTTAGCATACCAAGCGCTAATAGATTTGGCTATTAAAATAGAAAAAATCCCAGCCGAAGAAAAAACAAGCAGCCCCGCTTCACCCGAACCAGAGCTCGAGAGATTTTTTTGGAACCGCACTCAATCGTGCGGAATTATTCTTGCAATTGGGTAAAATCACGCAAAGGGGACAGCAAAATTAAGTATCCGTTTTAATAGATGATAGGAAACTTGTAAAGAAAAAAAAATATATACAGTTTCCTGCGAAAAATACTAACAACAGTGAATTGCAAGGAGATTCTTATTTACCCAATCGGAATCAAGAATTATCAAAGTCCAAAAGAGGTAAAAATTGATATCACTGCAGGCCTAATCGGTGTAGGGATTACCTTTTTTTTGCTTCATAATAAAAAAAATAGATAAATAAAAAATGAAGACTCAGTACTTGAAGGAATAAATAAAGTTCCGGTGTGGCTTTGCTTCCCTCTAGTATAACCACGCGGATAGTAATCCAAAAATACCTGAGTTGGAATAAGAAAAACAACGTGAGTATCAATTATATCAATAATTGATACCTACTAGTTCACCCAGTCGCACGCTCAGCTGACGGGCTGAAGTTTTTCTTTTCCCAAATTCCTGAATAAATGTACCACCTGAAATAAACCGAAGTCACGCGATTTTGTTTTCGAGTGCTCTCAAATTACAAAATTATGTGGCTCATCCGCGCCGACTCGAACTAAACGCTTTAGCGAAGGGAAGGTCTGTTGCTGCGTTTGAGCATTCGTGTTTCATTTCACACAGGGGTAGGCGAGATTTTTGAATATCAAGGTCAATATTCAAAAATCTTCAGTAACTCTCTCGGGCGACCTTGAGCAGGATAAGCAGCGTTTCGAGTGCCTCACCCGACCTTCCAAATGCCTAACTCAAATACGACCCTTTCCAAGTCACCCCTCAAACATACGGTGAAAAGAGGAAAGCGAGGTAAAAGGATAAATCAAACTAACGTGAACACCATACCAGCAAGGTCAATTATTTACAATAATTTGATTAAGCCTGCAGTTAAGTCAATCCCCACCCTAGCGGTCGAACCAGTAATTCGACCCACTGTGGGGCCGATTCAAGAAATAGAAGCGAGAGTTGTCGATATTGCAGTGATTACCATTGATCCACCTCTAGAGGAGGCCGTCGAACAAAGAATCGCGGCACGGGATCAAGAAATTAGGATTCTCAATATACAATCGTTAGCTTCTGATCTGGATTCAGATGCCGAAACCGTGATAGTTGAGACCGAACCCGAGGGTATGTCTCCTGTTATGCCTTCCCCTTGAGCCTTTACCCCTACGCCATAACGGGCTGTCGCAAAAGCGGCTAACTCTTAGGAAAATCGTGTTTTAATTTCAATTGGCTACTTGCGCATTTTAGCCTTCGTGATCAAGACATTATTACCACAGAACTTGTCCAGAAGTGGTTCTAGTTATAAATGTATTCCGGTGTGAAATATATTTATTCGAATTACAAACCCTGAAAACGTGCCAGAATTAAAAAGCTTAATATCAATTGATTCATCAGAAAAAAAGTTGTATTTGAAATGCCTCTCTTTTGCCATGAGACCATACAGTATCAGCAACCAACTGGATTAACCCTGTATTCTCAATCTTTCCGAAGGGGTAATATCCATTTGACACTGCTCCGCGAAACCCCATTAACATTCATTCCGGAAAGCGAATTGTTGGTGGAGTTTATAAGACATTCAGTGACCACAGACGATTTTGGCTCCCTGACTATAGAATCAGTGGGAACTGTAGATTTATATTTGAGTAATGAGGTTCTCACATGCGAGAACATTTCTATCAATACCCCCATTGAACACCCAATTGTAAAGGGAATTTTGGGAATGACGGCTATTGAACGTCTAGGAATTTGAGGTGTGCGTCGACAGAACACTTAGTACTTGACAAAAAGACGACAAAAAACAAAAATCTTGCGGCTAAGTGGCAAGGTCCTAATGGACCCTATTGATGAAGGTAACCCAACGGGAGAGCACAACGAAATTGAAGACATCGACGATCAACACTTGAATGAGCAAAGCATCGCAAATACATTGAGTGCAGCCATGCCCAACTTACGTGTTTCAAACCCTGGCGTAAACATGGATGCCAGCTTAGTCATGAACTTCCTTTTAGAAAACATGACAATGCAAACCAGCACTTACAATATCCCCGATTTTAATGGAAAAACTCCACCTTTAAAAGAGTTCAATCAGGATGTGTGCAATGGGGCCGTATTTATCACACCAGCAACCACCATTCCCACCGTGAATGATATGATTAAGCATGTGAAAAAGCCATTTGCCCGAACAAAAAAATAACAATGGTATTTTGAGGCTATAGTCAACCTACGAATGACACAATCCGAATCGGTAAGTGACTGTTACGATCGCGTCCACGGTTTGCTTAGCGGAGCTAGGCATACTTTGGAAGAAAAATATAACACCCGGTATGGGCAAGAAAAGGCAAGTGAAATAATGTTAAAACCAATTAAAGATTGCGCACTGGACGCTTTTATTCGTGGATTGCCAGAAGAGATGTCGAAATTCGTAGACACCCGCAACCCGAAGGACCTAAGCGGAGCCTTGGAGTATGCCCTCCACGTGGAAGAGAGAAAAAATACGCAGAAAAATCAAGGGCCATGGTCTCTTCATTTTTCGTCGCAAAAAGGGAAGGAGAGGCTAGTTCCAGTCGCCCAACTAGCCCCTTCTCAAAACAAATGAGTTCCTTAGACAAATCGGAAAGGAAACACCCTAAGGAAAGAACCGTATCCTTCCCGGAGTCAACTCCAATTCAACCGATGGCTAGCGGGGTGTTCTCGCCCCCTAGCTACGCTCAACTGTTACAACAGTTCTACGGGAGTTTATCCCAATATATGGGTGCCCAGCAATCCTACCTGGCATCCCAACCACCACTACCTGGATATGGTCCGACATACCCCTATCCCTCTCCTCCAGTTGTCCCACAATACCCAACTAACCAGTATTTCCCAAACATGTCCTGGAAAGGATATAGAAAACCTCCCTCCAGATCCAACTCCCCAGGACCGCCCAAGGATTTAAACTCGCAGCAGGCTCTGGATCAGGACGCAGCCAAGAGTCCATCAGCACAGAAGCGTCTATTAACGAAGAGCTATCCAGAGAACTCCATAGGATCCTACGAACAGGGCGGAATTCTAAAGACTCCCCCGTCGTGAAAATCACATCGCCAGAATTCAGATACGGTTTTGCACATTTTCTCGTGGATCCAGGCTCCGATTTAAACTTGATAAAAACATGTGCATTGAACCCGAATTTGAAGTATGACCCCCAAAAAGCAGTAGAAATAGCGGGAATCACTAATCATCCAGTCAAGACAATAGGCACCCTAAAATTACCTATTTTGGAATCCCCTACCGAGTTCCACGTAGTACGGAACTTAATCCCCGTGCCTAGTGATGGAATATTAGGCCGGTCTTATCTCAGGCAGAAGCAAGCACAGTTGTCCTTCCGGCATAACACTTTAGTGACGATAAACAAACCAGTGACGCCGATTCCCTTTGTAGATGAAGAATCTAAGGGCGCGAAAAAGGCTCTAAAATCGGAAATAAAGCCTTTCTCTCGAATCCTACGAATTGCGGCACGAATGCGAGTGCCTGTCGATATAGATGTGAGAAACACGGGAGTCAAGGAAGGATATCTACCAAAAATGGATACTCCACAAGGAATCTACTTGGGAGACGGAGCTGTGACAGTCCAAAATGTAGTGTGCAGAGTGCTGGCTATAAACACCACTACTGAAGTAGTAGAATTTGAAGTCAGTCCCCAGGAAATCTTCCCATACGACGTATATGAATTTCCTGGAGAAGACTCAACAGGATCACAGCCGGAAGCTGCACCTAATGCATTAACAACACACGTGACAGACCCAGTGTCTGAACGTACGGAAAAAGTGTTGAAAAGTCTTCATGTTTCCCAACTGACTCTAGAAGAGAGAGAATATGTTTACGGCTGGGTAAGGGATTTTCCCGATGTCTTTAATTTAAATGGAGAACTATTAAGCTGTACCCATTTGTTGCAACATCGAATCCCCACCACAAATGATAAGGTAATAATGCGAAAGCCATACCGACATCCCCAGGCGACATCCGACGAGGTTTGGGAACAAATCGATAAACAATTAAGATCGGGAATTATTAAGGAATCAAAGTCTCCCTACAATTTCCCGATAATGATAATTCCAAAGAATGATGGATGCTTCAGGAATTCGAAAGTTCAGAGTGGTGGCGGACTATAGAGTGCTCCATGACAAAGTCATAGGAGACACATATCCGTTACCAACTATTACGGACATTTTGGACCATCTTGGAAAAGCACAGTACTTTTCCGTGCTAGATTTAGCAAGTGGTTTCCATCAAATCGAAACCCACCCAGGGGATAGGGCTAAAACAGCCTTTTCAGCACCGCGTGGTCATTTTGAATATCTCCGTATGCCAATGGGCATCAAAAATGCCCCAGCCACATTCCAACGACTCATGGACAACGTTTTAACTGGAATGCATGGAACAGAAGCTTTCATTTATCTAGATGATATCGTGGTACATTCAGAAACTATAAAAGAACACGATACAAAGATCAGGCGATTATTAGAAAGACTGCGGGATGCGAATCTAAAATTGCAGCCGGACAAATGCGATGTCTTCCGCACGGAGATGGCCTATTTGGGCCATATTATTGGATGGGATGGAGTAAGGCCAAATCCCGCCAAAATGACGGCGATACGACAATTTCCCACACCGAAAACTGCCGAAGCTGGCAAAACCCTTAACTGAACTTTTGAAGAAGGATCCGTCTTTCAAATGGGGAGATGAGCAAGCTCGAAGCTTCCGGAAACTTCGTCGTTACTTGTGTAGAAAACCAATCCTACAGTATCCCGATTTTAGGAAAGCCTTCAAATTGACAGCGGATGCCTCTGACCATGCTGTAGGAGCAGTGTTGACGCAGAAGAAGGATGACATGGATATGCCTATAGCTTACTACTCTAAGATCTTTACCGATTATGAATTAAATTACGATGAAGAGGAGAAGGAATGCCTAGCGGTACTCTACGGAGTAGGAAATTTCCGCCCCTATCTATATGGTCGAGAGTTCATCTTAGCCTGCGACCATGAACCTATACATTGGATGACCTACGTGTACACTCTAGGAACGAGGTTGATAAAATGGCGGCTCAAACTGAAGGATTATCAATAAACATATGAATATAAAAAGGGAAAGCTAAATAAAGGCGTAAAAGCCCTATCAGGAAGACTCACCGATGCAGGAGACCCAGAGGACTCAGAAACCTTCAAGACGGACTTTAGAAAGAATCCGAAGGACCCTCTCACCACGAGAGTAGACGCTGAGAACGACAAGAATTTTTCTCGAGTATCGTGATACAGAGTATTCGACTGATTACAGAGCCTTACCCATTACGCCTGTGGAATCCTTGAATTCCAAGAACCTCACAGGGCCAGATGTCTCCTCAGAACAAACGAGTCGCCGCAGAAAGCGACAGCCATCGGAGAATCTACCAGGTAAGAACCAACGACCGACAAAAAAGCCTGTTTCGATACTTAAACGTCCTAAGGACGGGGTTTCAGAAGCTTTGGGCTCCACTAGTAAGCCCTCGATTCTATGGAAGGCGCCTCTAAGGCCCGCCAACTCTTAATTGACCTCAGAGACAAAACCTATGGAGCGGAAACGCTTAATGGCAACTACCGTTTCAGATGACTCGGATGGAAATTACCATCCCCCTGCGGGAATAAAAATGCCAGACCTCGATGAAAGCGGAATAGCCAAGAGGCTCACTAGACGTAGAAGAGAGATGGAAAAGCCCAAAACCCCTGTAAATAGCGATGATCTTTCTTCTTCGGATGAAACGTCGACCTCAGGAAACGAAGAATCCGATCCACCCGTTTTCCGAAAATCACGCAGCGTCCTCCCAGGACTAGAGATGACTCCTACCCCGAAGAGGACTGCACCACTTCCAAGTGCTGCACCATCTCCGGATCCCCTGCCTTCCCCTTGGTTGAGCCCAAATATAGATCCGGCTGGAATAGGAATTTGGTTTGGAGTAGATCATCCTTTAAATGTCTCTCGTCCAGCTAGGGGCGACAAACGAATAATGCAGCAGAGCTGGAAGCAGCCGTGGAAGCTGCACGCCGAGCGCATAAAGCTGGAATAAAAAGATTGTGAATAAATACGGATTCGAAGTTTGTAATCAACAGCGCTACTGAATGGAGCCCTAAATGGGAAACCAACAACTGGAATACTTACGAAAATAAACCCGTAAAGAATAGGGCAGAATTCGAAAAATTATAATCTGCCCTCAACCTGTTAGACGTGAAATGGAATTACATTCACAGTCACCAAGGCATAGAAGGAAACGAAGAGGCAGATTGATTAGCTCGCGATGGAATTGATAGAACACCAACTTCCCCTCAGCCCGAATCAGAGGTAGGGGAAAAAGAAGTGAGACAATCGGTAGTGCATACTCAACCGATTTTTAGGAGCGTTCCAGCACCCATAATAGACAGCGAGTCCGAAGAAGAACTAGACGCCGAAGGTGATAAACACAAATTGGACAACACGGAATTCTAGGAAAATAACCTAAGGAACGCTTTACAAAAGTCATTCTCTCAATTTGACAAGTCAGTCATGGATCATGGGATAGATATCTCTGGGGCCCAACCCGAATCAATGTACTGGGACTCCGGAGGCATGGAACTTTTACGCACCCATGTATCCGATGGAGAGGAGGATGAAAACCTTCTCCAACGACTAGAAGCCCTTGACCCATGTACGGAATATGACGATAACGTATTTGCAGAAAGATTGGAAAAATTTCTAAAAGAATACGAGGAGAAAACCAGGAAAAACACCGATCCGACTCCAATCTCTGAGGCGGAACCCGCTGCCAAAGATATTGAAACAGGATCACTAGACGCAAATGAAGCCGAACAAAAATCAGGAATGGCCAGAAAAAGCACAGTCCGTTTCACGGGTCTAGCAGAACAAACTGAATCACCTCCTACTGAAACGCAAGTACCTAGAAGGTCCTGGTATCCATCACCTATGTCCACTAACCCTCCGGGTGCTATGTCCACTCCTTTTCCAACGGTGCCTGAAGAAGGCGCTCCAGTCGTGCCTTCCCGCAGAAGGGAGATAACGCCACGACGATTAACACAGGGCACAATCAAAGAAACATCGAACGTCCCTGGACAGGTATCAAGCTCCCATATCGACGTCGAAATTCCCTACATAGTTCCTCCGACTCCCCCTTTAATTTCCGAGAATACAATATTCCTAAAAGAAGAGACCGGGGAAACTAACTCGAAATTTCCAAAAGTAGTTCATCAATGGAAAGAACCATTGACGTATAAACTAGACACCTATGCTCATTTTATATCTGAGGATTGTGAGCCTACAAATTCTATAGCAAAGCTTTTGATTGCTACCTAGGACTACTCTAGGACTGCAAAACCTTTTCCTAGCACTAGTTCAGGATAAGCAGACAAGCTGTCGACTAGCCAATTCCGGCGATTTGCTGGGCCCTCTCCCTCAGAATAAAATAGCTGAACTATTAGCGAAGGTAGTCTATGCCACCCCTGTCACAATAACCATTTGTCATGGTTGAATCGAGGTCCCCACAATTGAAGTACCATCAAAAATCATTGCAGAATGCTACGGTAGCCTAATAGGTGGACATAAAGGGATCACAAAAACCTATAGGCGAATTAGGGAAAGATATACTTAGCCAAGACTCCGCGACGATGTCAACGAGTACATCCGTCACTGCAAGAGTTGCCTAGAGCAAAAATTAGTTCGAGCACGCACGCGTGTACCGATGATAATCACCGATACCCCAGCCGAACCTTTCGACAAAGTCTCGCTAGACACCGTCGGAAAGTTACCCACTACTCCCAGCGGGAATCGACACATTCTAACAATGCAGGACAATTTCAGTAAATACTGCATCGCCGTCCCTATACCCAATTTAAAAACAACCACGGTAGCCCACGCGGTAGCGGTCAACCTTTTTTCCCAGTACGGTTCACCAAGGTGTATACTTACCGACAGGGGAGGAAGTTTCGTTAGTAAACTAATGAAGAACCTAGAAGACATCTTTAAAGTGAAGCAGTTAACCACTTCGGGCTATCGCCCGCAGACCAATGGGTCATTGGAACGCAATCATATTGTGCTAACTGACTACATTAAACACTATGCGGTCGATTATAACGATTGAGATCGATTGCTCCCATTCCCCATGTTTGCTTACAATACGTCTGTGCACGAAGCAACAAACTTCACCCCATACGAGCTGGTGTTCGGCCGATTGGCCAGAATACCTAGCTTTTTCCCTCAGGGAGAGGATTTAGAAACTTACGGCACCTATCTCCGGGACTTAATCACTAGGTTGACAGAAATCCAGCGTTAAGCCAGTCAAAATCTGAGAAAGGCTAAGCTGCGATCAAAGGAAGTCTACGATAGAAAGGCCCGACCCTTGAAGGCAAAGATAGGAGATAAAGTTTATGTTGTGAAAGATGTCAGAGATGGGAAATTCGATAGTCGAGCCCATGGTCCTTACACCATAGTAGAGTTCACCTCGCATAATAATGTGACTTTGGAAACCGACGATGGAAAGCGTTTTTCCAAGCATGCGGATAAACTTCTAGTAACTCATTGTTAGGTATGCAATAATTGGCAGTAAATCCGGATTCTGGGGACGTACGCCCGGCTTCACCAGTAATTGTTTAAGGACTAATTCCGTAATTTTCTTTTGATAGATTGTCTATTCTTTAAACATCCAGCAAGATGGAAATACTAGGGATGACGTTGCTGCTAATCCTATTTTCATCCAGCCAACAAAATTCAGAAGAGCTCACATACAGGATCTCGCCCTTGAGAAATAGTACGGGGCTTTATTATGAGCAATTGGGGATCATGAGACGAATTACTGGAACTTGGAGAGTCACCATTTTCTTTGACGTTGGAAAAATTCAGGGTTCACTGGCAACCTATGAGCAGCTGTTTCATCGCCTGTCAGCTCTTTGTCCGTCAGGATTCGGAATTCTGTGTCTACAAACGATTTCCGACTATGGTTTAGACGCCAAGATAGTAGTGGCAGAAGGGCTAAGAAAGGAGGTAGCCAGACACACGAATGAAATGAGTCGAAGGACCGAAAAACTAGTTTCACCAAAATTACCAGGTGGGCTAAGGAGTCGAAGAGCTACCCCGCTACTAGGAGTAATAGGTGGCCTAATTGGACCTGTGGCCGGATTACTAACGTACGATGACGGAAAAGCCATCGAAACAAAAATCGCCGAACTTAATGAACTCCAAGGAAACATCTCGTATATAGTTGGCAGACAAACGCACGTGGTACGGGCACAGTTGGAGGAAATTCACAAATTGTCCCACAGCAACAAGGAGAAAATAGCCTTCCACGAGTGACAACTCTCCCAAAATATCATAAAGTTAGACAATTTACAACGTGATGTTGCTGAATTAAAGAATTTCGAAAGTCTAACTCGCGCTTTAAGAGTGTTAGGCGCCAGTATTGACGACTACCTCCGAGCAGCCAACCGAATCCTTGAAGTCATTCATGCGTCTCGCCGAGGTCTTATGCATCTCTCGCTTTTGACGTCAGAACAGGTGGAACCAATATATCGTGATATCCAAGACCATCAACGAGATGTTGACTTTCCAATTCCGGGACCGCTGGTGGATCTAGAGGAATTGTCCAGCATCTCCAAGGTCACGGCTGTCTAAAAAGAACAAACCCTCAGTATTCTACTGGACATTCCATTGCTGGAACCCTTCAGGTACACGATATACCAATTGCACTCAGTATCAGTGCTTCAGCCGATTTTGAAAAACAAATCAGGAAGGGCTTACATTCGGCTTGATTTCTCCCACCTAGCTATTGGGGAATCTCAAAGAACGCATGTCTTAATGACCCATGAAGAAATAGAGTCATGCATCGATCTTCCATATTATAGCATTTGCGACAGCAAATCACCTGTTAATGAGAACGCAATATACAAAAATTGCGAAAGTGAGCTCCTGCTAAATCCAAAGATGAAGACACTCAAGAGCTGTAATATTCAAATTTCCTACAATGAACAGGGCGAATGGACGAGAATTGCCATATTAAATGCATGGCTCTACTCATTGGTCAAAGCAATCTCCCCAAAATTGCTCTGCCCTAATCGGACAGCGGAGTTGATTCAGCTAGAACAAATAGGTATAATAGAACTAGCACCTGGATGTCAGCTCCGGACCAACGAACAGATCTTTCACGGTTCAGCCATCAGAACCGGAGAAACTGAAATCATCTACGACCCTGCGTTACATTTAAATTTAACGCAGTTATCGCCAATCTTGAAGGAGCACCAAAACCTCATGTCGACAATAACACAGGCGGAAAATCAGCCCGAAGCGTTCTCAACCGAAGAAGAAAATTTCATCAGAAATTAAAAGTCTTTACATTCCCTGGAACAACAGTTGTACCAGCTGAGCCTGGAGCGGCAGATTAAAGGTAGGCAAGCTATACTCATTCAAGGAGCCTACCTTGGTTTAGCTATCATACTACTGGGGATAGCCAGCTACTGCTGTCATGCCAAAGTGTTGACAGGAAATACAGGTCTAAAATACTGTATGAGGAGACGAAAATTTCGCTACCCAATCCCGCAACCAGCCAATCCGATAAGAACCGACAGCGAAGGGATACTAGCAACTGGAACCTGCAACTTAAACATGAGTGATCCCACTCAGACCATGGTGCCAAACGACCAAGTGAACGAGAATACTCAACACAACACTCCTGAGACCGCACCGAGAAACACGGCAACAAGCGATGTTACGACTGCAGGCAGATTAGCAATACCCATCCGTGGGGCAAAGCTGCCTCCGCAGAGACTTCAACCTGCATGAAAATTCACACCAAGAAGATGCGTGTCTACTGCGAAATAGATGGCTAGATAAGAACAACATAAAAACGCTACAATGCGAATGCGCTCGAGCAATCCTATTTAGATACAAGTATTTCGCATTCAACCTTGCCGAGTCAGGCTTTCGTCTACGTAAACTTAAGGAAGGGAAGGGGGAATAGTAGATTTCGGACCGCCTAAAAGTAGGAGTAATTATGTACGAAAAGACTTTGTGAAGAAAAAAATTATTATTACCAATAGGGAAATAAGCAAGTAATCCGAGCGAAGCAGCAAGAGAGGAGGTCAAGGGAATTAACGGATTCAAATGTTAATGCAGAGGATTTCAATTAAAAAAAAATTGATCTCATTGCCTGTTTTGCTGACTCGCAGGAGACATAAATGAAACAAGAGGTTAAACACATCCAAAAAGATGAGGGTGCGAAGCGTTAGGAGCCTATAGAGATGTAATTTAAAGGAGATTATACCCTCCTTATAGATACAATCTCTCCCAATCACCTCTAGCCATCGAGGACTGAAATTGTAAAATCCGGTGTGGTTTGTTACATACCCCCTTCAAACCTGCGCATATTAATTTTTATACATTTATTGTGAGAATGGAATGCACAGACAACGAATGAGGCCTGTAACGAGAGACCGGCACGATGCGTAAAAGCGCAGCGTCGGCCGATAATACAAGTTGTTGATTGGGAAAGATAGCAAAATTTAATGAAGAAATATTGTAAAAGAATTTTGATTGCTTAAGCAAACACGTAGGAAAAATTATTTGAAATAGAAAGATACAATAATTAAGGAATCGCAATAGAAAATTTAAAATGTACCACAGACCCACATTTAGATTTAGATAAGTGCGAAAGAAGAAAAAGGAAACGGCAAATGTAAGAACTCAGACGCGAACACACGTAGGAACCGCGACCTAATACGATTCAACCGAATGGCCTTTCCACACATACTCCACCTGATTATTTTTTTCGTAGCTTGTGTCGTTTGTCCAAAAATTTAATTTTTTTTCAATGCTGTTTTTTACGAAGTTAAACAAAATGGACGCCTCCGAATAAAAAGTGATTATCAAAAAATGTGTAGATCTTTTTTTAAAGGCACAATTTTCATTTTCTCATCTTTTTCGTATCTTGTATAGTTTGACCGGAAAATGGAATTTTTTATCTTCCATTATTTTTGTTGTGCGATCAAAGTTTGAATTTTCCATTTTTCACGAAAATTCTAAAAGTTGTTATAAAAATCTTGTAGGGTGTTCAAAAAGCAATGTTTTTCTCCTCCTGACTTTTTTTTCATAACGTGCGTTGGTCTCAAAATTTTTGAAAAGGCTCTAACTTTTTGAATTTTCATTCCAAACGTTTTAGAATATTTGAAATATTTATACATTTTTTATTATTTTAGAAATTTTTTCATAACTTGTACATATTTAATCAAATCAATTTATAAAAGCATTGAGAGTATTTTTTGATAATTGCGTTAATTATCAATTTTCTCATGAATCATAATAAACACTTTTCAGTATCATGAAATATTTCGTACTTCTTAAAAAGGTAATTTTGTTGAAACTTCGCAAGATATCTTAAAGTTATTTACAAATGAAATTGTTTTTCAATAAAAGACTTGAAATTGTAACGTTCAAATTGTAGATATTCTTATTTTGTAATTATTTCAAGATCATGTGAAATTCATAAAAATGTTTTAAATTATATTTCAAAATTTTCAGAAATCTACATTTTGTTTTAGACTATTTGAAATATTTATTAATGTTTCATTATTTTAGAAATTTTTCCATAACTTGTACATATTTAATTAAATCAATCAAATCTTTCATAACGTTCTTTTCTTAGAAATAGAAAAAAATGGAGGAAAGTTCTGGTAGAGTACGAGCTAAATCATCGAGTTCTCGACCCAGTGCACACGGATCGTCCACCAAACACCGTTAGTTTTTTTTTATGTTGGCACAACTTGAATTTTAAAAAAGTTCTAGTAGAATACGTGCTGAACTACCTGGTGCGCGACCCGGTGCACCGGGGTTGTCCACTCACCACTCTTAGTTATTTTAGATTTTGGCACAACTTGACTTTTGGTAAAGTTCTTGTGAAATACGTGCTAAGTTGCCTGATACCCCACCTGGTGCAACCGAATCGTCCATTAACCACTTTTAGTTATATTGGAAGTTGGCACAACTTGAATTTTGGAAACGTTCTCGTTGAATACGTGCTAAATTACCTGGTGCGCCACACGGTGCACCCGGATCATCCATTAACAACTGCTAGATATATTAGATGTTGGCACAACTTGAATTTTAGAAAAGTTCTAGTAGAATACGTGATAAACTACCTGGTGGGCGACCCAGGGAACGCGGATCGTCCACTCACCACTGTAAGTTATTTTTGATGTTGGCACAACTTGAATGTTGAGAAAGTTCTCGAAAAATGCGTGATAAACCACCTGGTGCGCGACCCTGTGCACCCTGATCGTCCACTCACCACTGTCAGTTATTTTGGATGATCTCACCACTTGAATTTTGAAAAAGTTTTCGGAGAATACGTGCTAAATCAGCTGGTGCGCGACTCGGTGCACCTGGATCATCCAATCACCGCTATTAGTTATTTTGGATGTTGGCTCAACTTGAGTTTTGAAAAACCTCTCGTAGAATACGTGCTAGGCCACCTGGTGCACGAACCAGTGCACCCGGAGCGTCCAATCACCACTGTTAGTAATGTTGAATGTTCAGTTAGAACACATGCTAAACTAACTGATGCGCGACCCAGTGCACCCGGATGGTCCACTAACTACTGTAAGTTATTTGTGATGTTGGCAAAATTTAAATTTTATTCAAGCTCTCTTAGAATACGTGCTCAACTACCTGGTGCGCTACCCAATGCACCTGGATCGTCCACTCATCACTTTCAGTTTTTGTTGATGTTCGCACAACATGAATGTTGAAAACGATCTCGTAGAATACGTGCTGAACTACCTGGTGCACGACACAGCGCACCTGGATCGTCCGCTCACCACTGTTAGTAATTTTGGATGTTTTCACAACTTGAATTTTGAAAAAGTTCTCTTAGAATACGTGCTAAATAACCTGGTGCGCGACCCGGTGCACACGGATCGTCGACTCACAACGGTAAGTTATTTTTGATGTTGGCGCAATTTAAATTTTGAAAATGTTCTTGTATAATACGTGGTCAAGTACCTGTTGAGCGACCCGGTGCACCCGGATCGTCCACTGATTACTGTTGTTTATTTTGGATGTTGACACAACTTGAATTATTCAAAAGTTCTCATAGAATACGTGCTAAACTACCTGCTGCGCGACCCAGTGCCCCCGGATCGTCCAATCATCACTCTAAGTTATTTTGGATGCGTTTACAACATGAATTTTGAAAAAGTTCTCGTCGAATACGTGCTACACAACCTCGTGCGCGATCGGGTGCACCCTGTTCGTCCGTTACACACTGTCAGTTATTGTGGATGTTCGCCAACTTGAATGTTGAAAAAAATCTCGTAGAATACGTGCTAAACTACCTGGCGCGCGACCCGGATCGTCGACTCACAACTGTCAGTAATTTTTTATGTTCGCACAATTTAAATTTTTAAAAAGTTCACGTAGAATATGTGCCCAGCTACCTAAAGCGCGACCCGGTGCACCCTGATCGCCCAATCACCACTGCTGGTTAGCTTGTATGTTGGCACAACTTGAATTTCGAAAAAGTTCTCGTAGAATACGAGCTACACTACCAATTGCGCGACCAGCTGCACCCGGAGTGTCGACACACATCTGTTAGTTATTTTTGATGTTGGCACAACTTGAATTTCACAAGAGTTCTTTCAGAATACGTGCTCAACTACCTGGCACACGACCCGGATCGTCGACTCACAACTGTAAACTATTTTTGATGTTGGTACAATGTAAATTTTGAAAAAGTTCCTGTAGAATATGTGCTTAATTGCCTGGTGCGCGTCCCGGTGCACCCGGATCATTCACTAAACACTATTAGTTATTTTGGATATCTTCTCAGCTTGAATTTTACAAAAGTATGCTTAGAATTCGTGCCAAACTACTTGGCGCGTGACACAGTGCACCTGGATCGTCCACTCACCACTGTTAGTTATTTTGGATGTTTTCACAACTTGAATTTTACAAAAGTTCCCTTCGAATACGTGCTAAGCTACCTGTTGCGCGACTTGGTGCATCCGCATCGTCCAATCACCGCTATTAGTTATTTTGGTTGTTTGCACGAATTGAATTTTAAAAAAGTTCTCGTAGAATACGTGCTAAACTACCTGGTGCTCGACCCAGTGCACTTGGATCGTCCACTCACCACTGTAGGTTATTTCTGATTTTGGCACAATTTAAATTCCAGAAAATTCTCGTAGAATATGTGCCCAGCTACCTTTTGCGCGACCCGGTGCACCTTGATCGTCCAATCACTAATGCTAGTTAGTTTGTATGTTGGTACAACTTGAATTTCGAGAAACTTCTCTCAGAATGCGTGCCAAACTACCTGGTGCGCGACCCAGTGCTCCCGGATCGTCCACTCGCCACTGTTAATTATTTTGGATGTTTTCACAACTTGAATTTGACAAAAGATTTCTCAGAATACGTGGCAAAATACTTGGTGCATGACACAATGCACCTGGATCGTCCGCTCACCACTGTTAGTTATTTTGGATGTTTCTACAACTCGAATTTTACAAAAGTTCTCTTAAAATACGTGATAAACTACCTGTTGCGCGGCCCGGTGCATCCGGATCATCCGATCACATCTGTTAGTTATTTTGGATGTTTGCACAAATTGAATTTTAAGAAGGTTCTCGTAGAATACATGCTAAACTACTTGATGCGCGACCCAGAGCACCCGGATCGTCCACTACACACTGTTAGTAATTTTTCACGTTGGCGCAACTCGAAGTTCAAAAAAGTTCTATTAGAATACGTGCTAAACTACCTGGTGCGCCACCCGGTCCACCCGTATCGTCCACTAACCACTGCTAGATATATTGAATGTTGGCACGTATTGAATTTTATAAAAGTTCTCGAAGAATACATGCTAAACTACCTGGTGCGCGACCCGGTGCACCGGGGTTGTCCACTCACAACTCTCAGTTATTTTGGATGTTGGCACAACTTGAATTTTACAAAGGTTCTCTTAGAATACGTGATAAACTACCTGGTGCGTCCACTTACCACTGTTAGTAATTTTGGATGTTTCCACAACTTGATCTTTGAAAAAGTTCGCTTGGAATAAGTGCTAAACTACCTGGTGTGCGCCCTAGTGCACACGGATCGTCCACTCACCACTCTTAGTTATTTTAGATTTTGGCACAACGTGACTTTTTGTAAAGTTCTTGTAGAATACGTGCTATTTTGCCTGGTGCCCCACCTGGTGCAACCGAATTGTACACTAACCACTGTTAGTTATACTGAAAGTTTGCAAAACTTGAATTTTGGAAATGTTCTCGTTGAATTCGTGCTAAATTACCCAGTGCGCCACACGGTGCACCCGGATCATCCATTAACAACTGCTAGATATATTAGATGTTGGCAAATTGAATTTTGAAAAGTTCTCGTTGCATACGTGCTAAATTATCTGGTGCGCGACCCGGTGCATCCAGATCGTCCGCTCACCACTGTTAGTAATTTTGGATGTTTTCACAACTTGAATTTTGGAAAAGTTCTCTTAGAATACGTGCTAAATAACCTGGTGCGCGACCCGGTGTACACGGATCGTCCAATCAGCACTCTAAGTTATTTTGGATGCTTTCAAAACATGAATTTTGAAAAAGTTCTCGTCGAATACGTGCTACACAACCTCGTGCGCGATCCGGTGCACCCTGTTCGTCCGCTACACACTGTCAGTTATTGTGGATGGTCGCCAACTTGAATGTTGAAAAAAATCTCGTAGAATACGTGCTAAACTACCTGGCGCGCGACCCGGATATTCGACTCACTACTGTAAACTCTTTTTGATGTTGGCACAATTTAAATTTTGAAAAAGTTCCTGTAGAATGTGTGCCTTATTACCTGGCGCGCGACCCGGATCGTCGACTCACAACTGTCAGTTATTTTTGATGTTCGCACAATTTAAATTTTGAAAAAGTTCACGTAGAATATGTGCCCAGCTACCTAAAGCGCGACCCGGTGCACCTTGATCGCCCAATCACCACTGCTAGTTAGCTTGTATGTTGGCACAACTTGAATTTCAAAAAAATTCTCAAAGAATACAAGCTAAACTGCCAATTGCGCGACCCGCTGCACCCGGATTGTCGACACACATATGTTAGTTATTTTGCATGTTGACACAACTTCAATTTCGGAAAAGTTCTCGTAGAATACGTGTGAAACTACCTGGTGCGTCCACTTACCACTGTTAGTAATTTTGGATGTTTCCACAACTTGATCTTTGAAAAAGTTCGCTTAGAATAAGTGCTAAACTACCTGGTGTGCGCCCTAGTGCACACGGATCGTCCACTCACCACTCTTAGTTATTTTAGATTTTGGCACAACTTGACTTTTTGTAAAGTTCTTGTAGAATACGTGCTATTTTGCCTGGTGCCCCACCTGGTGCAACCGAATCGTACACTAACCACTCTTAGTTATACTGAAAGTTTGCAAAACTTGAATTTTGGAAACGTTCTCGTTGAATTCGTGCTAAATTACCCAGTGCACCACACGGTGCACCCGGATCATCCATTAACAACTGCTAGATATATTAGATGTTGGCAAATTAAATTTTGAAAAGTTCTCGTTGAATACGTGCTAAATTATCTGGTGCGCGACCCGGTGCACCCAGATCGTCCACTAAACACTGTTTGTTATTTTGGATGTAGTCACAACTTACATTTTTTAAAATGCACGTAGAATACATCGTAAGCTACCTAGTGCGCGACCCAGTGGCCCCGGTTCGTCTACTCACCACTGTAAGTTATTTGTGATGTTGGCACAACTTGAATTTCGGAAAAGTTCTGGTAGAATACGAACTACACTACCAGTTGCGCGACAGAGTGCACCCGCATTGTCGACTCACAACTGTTAGTTACTTTGGATGTTGGCGCAACATTAATGTTGAAAAGTTGTGGTATGATAAGTGCTAAAACACCTGGTGAACGACCCAGTGCACCCGGATCGTCCACTAACCACTCTTAGTTATTTTGGATGTTTTCACAACTTGAATTTTCAAAAAGTTCTTGTCGAATACGTTCTATACTACCTGATGCGCAACCTGGGGAACCCGGATCGTCCACTCACCACTGTAAGTTATTTTGGATGTTGGCACAACTTTAATGTTCAGAAAGTTCTCGACAAATACGTGCTAAACTACCTGGTGCGCGACACTGTGCACCCGGATTGTCCACTCACCACTGTAAGTTATTTTTGATGTTGGCAAAATTTAAATTTTAAAGTTCTCTTAGAATACGTGCTCAACTACCTGGTGCGCGACCCAGGTCATCCGGATAGTCGCCTCAGTACTCTAAGTTATTTTTGATGTTGGCACAATTTGAATTTTGAAAAAGCTCTAATAGAATACGTGCTAAACTACCTGCTGCGCGACCCGGTGCACTTGGAACGTCCAATCACCTCTTTTAGTTATTCTTGATGTAGGCACAACTTGAATTTTGGAAAAGTTATCGTAGAATACGTGCTAAATTATCTGATGCGCGAGCCGGTGCAACCGGATTGTCGACTCACAGCTTTTAGTTATTTTTGATGTTGGTACAACTTGACTTTTGGAAATGTTCTCTTAGAACACGTGCTAAATTACCTGGTGCACCAGCCGGTGCACACGGATCGTCCACTAGCAACTGATAGATATGTTAGATGTTGGCACAACTTGAATTTTGGAAAAGTTCTCGTAGAATACGTGCTAAACTATCTTCTGCGTGAACCGATGCACCCAGATCGTCCACTAAACACTGTAACTTATTTTGGATATTAGCACGGTTTAAATTTCAAAAAAGTTCACGTAGAATATGTGCTCAACTACCTGGATGGCGACCCAGTGCACCTGAGTCGTCAAATCACCGCTGTCAGTTATTCTGGATGATACGTACTGAACTACCTAGAGCGCAAGCCGGAATACCCGGATCGTCCACTCACCACTGTTAGTTATTTTGAATGTTGCACAACTTGAATTTTGAAAAAGTTTTTGTAGTATACTTGCTAAGCTTCCTGCCGCGTGACCCGGCTCTCCTGGATCGGCCACTCACCACTGTTAGTTATTCTGGTTGTTGGCATAACTTGAATTTGCAAGAAGTTCTCGTAGAATACGTTCCAACCTACCTGGTGCGCGACATGGCGCACCTGAATCATCCACTCACCACTGTTATTTATTTTAGACGTAGGCACAACTTAAACTTTGAAGAAGTTCTTGTAGAATACGTGCTCCACTACCTGGATCACGACTTGGTGCACCCTGACCGACCACTCACCGCTGGCAGTCATTTTGGATGTTGGCACAACTTGAATTTAGAAAGAGTTCTCGTAGAATACGTGGTGAACAACCTGGTGCACGACCCGGCGCACCTGAATCGTCCACTCGCCACTGTTAGTTATTCTGCATGTTGGCACACCTTGCATTTTGAAAATGTTTTCCTAGAACACGCGCTAAACTACCTGGTGCACGACCCAGCGCACCTTGATCGTCCCCTCGCTGCTGTTAGTTATTTGGATTTTGGCACAAGTTGAATTTAGAAAAAGTACTTGAAGAATACGTGCGAAACTAGCCGGTGCGCGACCCAGCGCACATGGGTCGTCCACTCCCGACTGTTATTTATTTCGAATGTTGGCACAAATTGAACTTTGAGAATGCTCTCGTAGAATATGTCCTAAAATACCTGGTGCACGACCTGGTATACCTAGATCGTTTACTCACCACTGTTATTTATTTCGGATATTGGCACAACTTGAATTTTGATCAAGTTCATCTAGAATACGTGCTGAATTACCTGGTGCGCGAGTCGGAGCACGCGGATAGTCCTCTCACCACTGTTCGTTATTTTGGGTGTTGTTACAATTTTAACTTCAAAAAAGTTCTCGTAGAATACTTGCTCAACTATTTGGAGCGCGGCTTGGTGCAGCCGGATCGTACACTCGCCACTGTTAGTTTTTTTGGATTTAGGCAAAATTAAAAATTTTTAAAAGTTCTTGTAGAATACGTGCTAAACTACCTGTCGCGCAAGACAGTGCACACGGATCATCCAGTCACCACTGTTAGTTATTTTGTATGTTGGCACAACTTGAATTTTCAAAATGTTCTCGTAGAATACGTGCTGAACTAACTTGAGCGCGATTTGGTGCCCCTGGATCGTCTACTTACCACTGTTAGTTATTTTGGATGTAGGGACAACTTGAATTTTGAAAAAGTTCATGTACAATACGTGCTGAACTACCTGCTGCACGACCCGATATACTTGGATCGTTCACTCACCACTGTTGCGTATTTTGGATGTTGGCACAACTTGAACTTTGGAAAAGTTATCGTAGAATACGAGCTCAACTACGCGGTGCGCGACTTGGTGCACCTGGACCGTCCACTCACCGCTGGCGGTTATTTTGGATGTTGTCACAACTTGAGTTTTGAAAAAGTTCTCGTAGAATTCGTGCTAAACTACCTGTCGTGAGCCGGTGTACCCGGATCGTCCTCTCACCATTGTTCGTTATTTTGCGTGTTGGTACAATTTGAACTTTAAAAAAGCTCTCATAAAATAGGTGCTCAACTAGCTGGAGCGCGACTTGGTGCAGTTGGCTCGTACACTCACCACTGTTAGTTATTTTGGATGTTGGCGCAACTTGAACTATGAAAAAGTTCTCGTAGGATACTTTCTGAGCTACCTGGTGCGTGAGCTTGTGTACCCGGGTCGTACACTCACCACTGTTATTTTTTTTGGATGTTGGCACAACTTGAAATTCGAAAATATACTTGTAGAATATGTCCTAAAATACCTGGTGCGTGACGTGGTGCACCTAGATCGTCCAGTCACCACTGTTAGTTATTCTGTATGTGGGCACAACTTGAATTTAGAAAAATTTCATGTTCAATACGTGCCGAACTACCTGGTGCGCGAGCCGGAGCACCCGGATCGCCCACTCACCACTCGTAGTTCTTTTAGATGTTGGCACAACTTGAGCTTTGAAAAAGTTCTCTCAGAATATGTGCTGAACTACCTGGAGCGCGAGCCGGTGTAGCCGGATCGCCCACTCAACACTGTTCGTTATTTAGGATGAAGGCAGAATTTGAATTTTGAAAAAGTTCATGTAGAATACGTGTTAAACCTCCTGATGCGCGAGCCGGCGCACCCGGATCGTAAACTCTTCACTGTTAGTTCTTTTGGATGTTGGTACAACTTGTATTCTGAAGAAGTTCTTGTAGAATACGTGCTAAACTACCTGGTGCACGACACGGTGTACCCAGATCATCCACTCTATACTGTTAATTATTCTACATGTTGGCACAACTTGAATTTGGAAGAAGTTGTGGTGAACTACTTGGAGCGGGAGCTGGTGTACCCGGATCGCCCACTCACAACTGTTAGTTAGCCTGGATGTTGGCAAACTTAAAATTTTTCAAAAGTTCTTGTAGAGAGCGTGCTGAAGTACCTGTTGCGCGAGACAGTCCACCCGGCCGTAGACGGTTACACTGCTTGTAGCAGCTGTTTTATTACAAATTCTTCGTGGTGCAGTTTTAATGAAATTATGTAATATACAATTCATAGATGTCAATATGCAACTCCGAAATAGAAGGTGACCGAGAATGACATTAACAATATAGTGCAACTTCTTCTTCGTTCTGG
>CAKNXH010044663.1:0-22566 GCA_932178445.1 Andricus quercusramuli
AGGGGTTGTTTCACCCCCTTAAAGTGTTTTTCCGCAGATAAAAAAAAATACGTGTCACATAGTTTTTCGAGTACTACAACATATATCAGGGAGAATCAAATCGGCGAGGGACACCTGGAGTACCTTCCTTGTCAGGTTCCCCACTCGTAATTCACTTTACTAATATTATTTTTGCTTCCTCATAGAGGAAGCTTTGTAATGGTAACATTTTCAAAAAATTTCAAATTCATTCAATTGAACCTTCCTTAATTTAAATATATCTAATACAATGTTCTAAGCAATTGTTCGGCTGTGTGTGTATGTGTGGATGTCACACTTTTTTGTGAACACGATAACTAGAAAACGGTTGCAGATAAATTGATGAAATTTGGAGGGCTTATTTTCCTCAATAATATCTTGAAAATAACCGAGGGATTTCTAAAAATATTCATTTAATTTTGTTTTAGCACTCAATAATGTTTTAAAAATCGGTTTTTTATAGTAAAACTTTTTTCATTATCATAATTCAAAGTTGACCCTAAAGCCAATTTCATCATCAACATCCAAATATTATATTGATGTAAAAGATACCTTGGTTCGAGACGAATCGATTGACCTATAATATTAATACATTTTATCAAAGAGTTGGGGAGTTATTGTAATTTATATATTTTAAAAATCGTTTTTTTATAATAAAACTTTTTTTATTAGCCTAATTCAAAGTTGATGCAAGAACAGAAAAGATTTGTTGATTCGAGTCGAAACGATTGACCTATAATATTAATACATTTTATTGAAGAGTGGAGAAGTTATGGTAATTTATATATTTTTCATCATACCTCAATCGAAAATTCGACTTTCGATGCCTGTGGAGCGGGTTGAAAATTCGATTGTCGACCCGCTCCACAGGCATCTCAAGTCGAATTTTCGATTATCGATATGATGAAAAATTGTATGCATGACTCGGGCCGAGGCAACGATTTCGACTCTCGTCACGCAATATACTATTTAGAATCGTTTTTTATAGGAACAATTTTCTCATTTTCATAATTTAAAGTAGATTAGAGAATATAAAATTTTTGTTGATTCAAGACGAATCGATTGACCCATAGCATTTATACAGTTTATTGAAGAGTAAGGAAGCTATGGTAATGCAAAATATTTGAAAATACGATTTTTTATAGTAAAACTTTTTTCACTAACATATTTCAAAATTAATGCAAGAACGGAAAAGATTCCTTGATTCAAGGCAAATCGATTGATCTATAATATTAATACACTTTATTGAAGATTAAGAAAGTTATGCTCGTTTATAATATTTGAGTCATCCTTTTCATAAAGCTGGAAAAGGGATAGGGGGCGGCAGAATTTTTCCCTTCGCCTTTCCAACTCGAAAAATTATCATTTCGAATACAAAATTTTATTTGTCTGATTTGTCTTTGTATTAAAAATTTTTTAGTATTATTATGTAATTTTGTATTTTTTGTAAATTTCTATTTTTAAATCGAGAAAAATGAAGACTTTGGCTTTTCTATTATTGAAAAAAATAACTAATGCTTCCTCTTTGACGAAGCAAATACATTTTCTAACGGGAAGCAAAGTGCTCGTGAAATGAGCACCATATAATTATAAATACAAACAAAGTGGAAACACTCGAGATCGAATTCACAGCTAGTTATAAACTATATTTGTCGCCACACTTTTCTGTTTCTGACATACTTCTCTGGCTTCCTTCACATCCATGCATTTTTTCATGCAAGCTGTCCTGTTTCTATGGCTTTTTATGTCTTTTCGGATTAAGGTCTCATTCACACATTTTAACCATTCTTTCCACGGTCTGCCTCTGGGCATACTGCCATTTACTTCAACTTTATACACTTGTTTCGTTAGACGTTCATCTTTCATTCTTTCAACATGTCCGAACCATCTTAACTGATTTCTTTCCCATATGTCAACTAGTGTCTCTCCTGTACCACATTCTTTGAGGATTGTCTCGTTTCGGACTTTGTCCATCAGTGTTTTTCCGCATATTATGCCAGAGGTTTCATGCCGATCGCGTTGATTTTACTCCTATCCTTTTCTGCCCGTCACTAGTGAATAGGCTACCTAGATATTTGTACTTATCAACTTGTTCTAATTTCTCATCATTTAGGACAATGTTGCACATTGTTTTATCACCTTTTCCTTCAAACACTATGTTTTTTGTTTTATTTACGTTAATTTTGAGGCCCGTGTTATTCATGCTTGTATTCAGCTTGCTCAACATTCTTTGCAAGTTTTCGATTGATTCTTCTATAAAAAACCTTGTCATCTGTGAAAGCTAACCCACGTACCCTTACTGTCTCGAGATCTACATCTTCCCCGTCGAAGAGGGCCATTCTCAGACACTTGTCCATAAATATGATAAATAGCCATGAGGACATAACGCATCCTTGTTTAACGTCTTGCTTAATATCGAACCAGCCACTCATTGTTAGTTTCCGATTAACCCTTACACTCACTTTACCACCTGTATATATTGTTTTTATTGCTTATAAGAGCCATCCCTTGACTCCGTACTCTTTGAGGACTTCCCAAAGTTTACTTCTATCCACCTTGTCAAATACTTTTTCTAGATCAAGAAACGCACGAAAAACTTTCCTTCCTGCTTTTAAACTTTTTTCTGTGATCTGTCTTAAACTAAGTATTTGATCCGTACATGATCTTCCGGGCATAAGTCCACTTTAGACTTACCATATCTTTTCTTCTGTTATTTTAATTACCCTGCGGATAAGTATTTTTGAGTATATTTTACTTACGGTACCTCTGTAATTATTGCAGTTGTTTTATCTCCCTTTCTTTTGTATATTGGTACGATAATCGCTTTTATCCATTCGTCTGGGACTTCCCCCATCTCGATACATAAATTTATCAATTCGCACAGCCTGTGAGGTGTGTACTCCCCATCGTAATAAAGCATTTCAGCGCTAATACTGTCTACACCAGCAGCCTCATCGTTTTTTAAGTTCCTAATTATGTCTCTAACTTCAGTGACACATACTTTCTCAATTGGTTTTTCTGATGAATTATGTTCTATGTCACAGTTCTGTTGCCCTGTATCTTCATCTCCTAATAATTCTTTAAGAGAGTCTTTCAAAGCGTCCTATCCGATCTGTATCATGTAGCATTTCACATTTGCTGTTGCTAATGCTGACAAATTCTGTACTTTTACTTCCCTCCATCTTTTTGAATATTAGTTTCATGCTTCCTTCAAAGTCGTTTTGTAATTTTTTCTCTTCTTCTGTTCTGATTTTATTTTTACTTTCCTTAACTAGTCGTTTGACTTTCCTTTTTATGTGTCTGTAATCATTTTCGAGTCTATTTCTCTCCTCAGCGCTAAGACCTGTGATGTTCAAAGTTCTCTTGTACGCTTCTTTCTTTTCTTGTTGGGCTACCTCAATTCCACCATGCATCACCAGATTTTCTTCCTACAACTGCTATACCACATACTACGGTCGCAGCATAGTCCATGCGCCCTCTATATCTTTATGGCTTGTAAGCGCTACCCGAGTTGCCCTATCTATGCGTTCATTTTGTTTCGTTTGTTTGGTTCTCTTTCTTCCCCATCCCCGCCCTAAGTTTGTTTTGGAGACTAGAAGGTAATGGTCAGTATTGCATTTAGAGCCCCTAATTACTCTTTTTTTTACTAGTTCTCTTGTCTTTCATCCGCAATAAGGAAGTCAATTAGACTGTGGCTATTTCCTTTACGCCAGGTGTACATGTGGATCATTTTATGTCTAAGCCAAGTGTTTGTAATAAATAGGCCTTTTTCTAAGCATAAGCTAACTAATTTTTCCCTGCTACAATTTTTTCTTGTTGGATCCCCAGACTACTTTAGTACCTTTTCTGTATCTGTACCCTGACGTTAGACGTCGACCTATCTGTTCATATCTCCTAGAAGAATGATTCTTTCACCATGACCGCAAGTACTTATTGTATCATTTAAATTGTCCCAGAAGGCGTCTTTTACATCTCTCTGATCATTATCAACTAAGGCGTAGCATGCTATGATAAATAATCTTCTGATTCCTACCTTTATTGTAACCCACAGAAATCTGGGCGATACATATCCTTGATTCATGAGATGCTGTCTTGCTTCTTCATTCATTATCAATCGACCCCTTGACTACAATGTAATTCACTTCCTACTCCTGACCATATTTCAAAACCGCCTTTCAACAACCCATTTTCTATGTTTCTACATTTGCAACCCTTTTTCTTCGTCTCAGGCACACATAGAATATCCAGTCCCTTCACGTCCATAGTTTCTCGTAATTCTCTTACCTAAATATTACGGGGTGGGGAAGGGGGGGGGGCAAGGAATGGAAACCGAGAGAGTCGCAATTAGTTGATGTTTTACGCTGAGGTCACCAGCCTTCAGCAGCGTTGTCTTAGATAGAAGTTCCCATGTTCCGATTTGCCAATTCCCGGCCTACCTCTAGGCAATGAACCAAAATCTCTTTTTTTTCTCATGTATATTTATAATTATTTATTTATTCCATTTATTTGAAGCATAATTCTTGAAATATAACACGAGATGAAAAAGAAATTAAAGAAGCAAAAGTTGTTATTTTTTACGAATAAAACAAAAACTACACATCCTATCAAAAAGTGACCAATAACAAATTTGTGTTTTTTTTAGTGCAAAAATTTGGTTAAATCATCATTTGTCGTATCTTGCATAGTTTTGCAACATTTTTCTTGTCCTGACTTTTTTTCGTATCGTGCATATTTTGGCTCAAAATGTTAATTTTCGTTTCTTCTTTTGGATTTTGAAAATGTCGTAATTCTGAAAATTTTCATTTCATCGAAAAATGGCATGAGAATAATTTGTTTGAATTCTCGAGTACTATGAACAGCCGCGTAAATAATTTTCAAATTTTGGAAAAAAATGGTCTCAAACATTTACAAAGTGCTCTCACTTTTTGAATTTTTATCCAAAATGGCTGACTAACGAACTTGACCTTTATTTTAGGTCACTTGAAGAGTATATCAAAGTCCAATCCCATAGGTTAATTCTTTTGAAAGTTATCGTGCTAACGAACTAAAAATCTACAGACTAACAGACAGACACATTCGTAAAAACCTCCTTTTTGGGTTCAGGGGGCTCAAACCGTGTACATTTGACAAAAACCGGGGGCTCAAATTTTACACAAATCTAATACCTGCAATGAACCTGCAATGAAAAATCCTGCAGAATTTAAAAAATGGTCCTATAATATTGTAGATTCTTTTTTGACGTATTTTGAAATCTTCAAGACTTGAAATCATTCTTTTACAATAAAACCTAAAATTATTAAAAAGCTTTTAAGTTGGTTTTCGAATTCTCTTTGAAAATTTGAAAAAGTTTACAAATTATAGTGTGTTAGCAAAATGTTAAGAGTAGAGTTATTCCCCAAAATTACAGTCATTTAAAATTAAAATTTTGTCTTTTATCAATAATATTTAGAAACATTTAGAAATTAAGTCATGAAATAAAATTACTTAAGGTAAAAGTCCCAGTAATCGTGACCTTAGTTCCAGTAATCGGGATGCCAATTTTCTTGCTTTCTATTTTATTTGAATGAATGTAATTTCTATTTGCTATTATAAAATGCTAAAAATAAGTGAGTTTTATCATTAAATGTTACTTTTAACACCTTTTTGTAACAATATATTCAAACTATAACCAAGTTTAACGAGAACTGGGACCGTCAGGATTACTGGGACATTTACCTTACTTGGAAATTTTTATTTAGAAAGTTGGTCACGGATTTCATGTTTATTCTGCGTTGTTTCGCGTTTCTCATGAATGTAATTTTTAATCAAGAGAGATGAATTTGCAACCAAAATAGTTGATTTTTGAACTTGTTGAATTCAACTGAAATGATGATTAATTTTCTGCTCAAAAATACGAATTTTCAACAAAATATATGATTTTTCCACGAAACAGTTGAATTTTACACCCGGCACTATGAATTTCCTACAAAAAAGTGAATTTTTTTCTTCCAAAGTCTACTTTTATAATTTTGGTTCAAAATTCTTCTCTTTGGTGAAAAATTGAACTATTTTGTAGAAAATTCGTTTTTTTCTGGTAGAAAATAATTTGTTTCAACTGCAAATTCAACTGCTTTATTTCGGTTTGAAAATAATTTATTGTAAATTTAAAACTAAATTATTTGGTTGAAAATTAACTTTTTGTTACTAATTTATATTTTCGTGTTGAAAATTCAACCGTTTCGTAGGAAATTGGTCTTTTTTGCCCAAAATTTCGGTTGGTAAGTTCAACTTTTTTCTAGTGAATTCGCCTTTTTGGTCTTAAAATTTATATCTTTTAGTAGGAATTGTATCTTTTTTGATCAGAAATGCGACTGTTTGGTTAACAGTTAGTCTGTTTTGGTTGAGGATACAACTCTTTGATTAAAAATGTAATTAAATATTGGAAATTCTACCATCTTCTCAAAAAGTAATTTTCTTTTCGAAAATTCAATCAATTGGTTGAAAGTTGAACTACTTCGTTCAAATTTTATTTTTCAGTTTGAAGATCCATCTCTTTGTTGAAAAATTAAACTATTTTGTTGAAAATTCTTTTTTTTTGTCGAAAATCAATTTTTTCAACTGAAAATATAACTACTACATTTTTGGTTGATAATTAATCCTTGTTAGTTCAAAATTTAACTGTTTGGTTGACAATTCAACTGTTATGTAGAAAATTGGTTTTATGAAATAAATTACTTAATTTGAAATAAAGAAATAAAAATCGAATAAGTTTTCGTTCCTAAGTTTCTTTTTATTGTAAAATTAAGTATAAATTATAAATGTAAATATTTGTTTCCTATTAATGAAATTATAATAATTATTTCATGACAGGTTTCACCGTGGTCAATCGGTCTACGTGGAAGGCAAGGACTTATCGAGGTTTTCTGCAAATATATCAGCGATTGGAACGGAAGCTGTAAGTAATTTCATGGTCCTTATCAAAAAGTTTTGGAAATGCAATTTTTTTCTTATTTTCTTCTTTTTGTTCAAGATTTGGGTAAAGAAAGTTACGGACGGAAACAAAGTACGGATATATACATCCCAATTAAGCAGGGGGAAGATTTCCATCAAACGACGCGCGAATTAAATAAATTCATCTTAATACCTACGTATGTAAGTGTGATTATTACTGTTAATATTGTTGGTATTCCAACATCCTGAAAACTAGAAATTATCAGGCTATTAAAAAAATGTTGAAATTTAAATCGTTTTTACAAATTCGGCATTGCAGGCTTCACAGCATGTCTCCTATTTCCCTTAAACGTCTCCTTTTTCCTTACATACAATTTTTGGAATCTGCGAATTTTTTAAAATCTATTGGCATTTTTATTATTTTGAAATATTCACGGTATTTCGGCTCACAAAATTCTAAGTTTCTTTTTCAAAATGTATTTTGATAGTTTCAGTCGTAATTTATTATTGACAAGTAAAAACTACAGCAAACAATTACGAGAAACAATGCGCGTAAGGAGGCTAGATATGTTAGGTGTACCTATAACAAAGAAAAGGGGATTGTTAGTTAGTTGTAATGTAGGCGGGGGGTGGGGGGGGGGGTGTTGTCCCACCCCTGGCGCCTCAAGCTATAAAGCCTGCTTTTCCATACCCGTATTTATTCTCACGGCAGTACTCAGAATCCGGCCATCCTTCGCCGAGTGTTTTTGGATCTTGGTGGGTTTCGCTGTTATCAACGTTCTGAGATTATACCTCTCAGGAGCCAGGCATATCTATCGCACAGTAAATGACGTCCACCTTTGTGAATCAGGCAAAGTGATCCTCACTCACTTTGCCAATCGGCAGCCTCCCTAGCAGGCCGCAGAGAGGGGATACGACCAGACTAGGGTGGACGGAGCGATCCCTCTGAGGTCAGCAGTTAGACGTGCAGATTCGAAGCCCTGTTCTGGTGTGTTATGTAAGTCCGAATCACCGAAGCCCCGGTAGAAGTACATAGAAAAATTTCCATCGGTACCCGGCTCAGGGATCGAACCCCAGACCTCCTGCATGGAAGTCTGACACGCTACTCTTGAGCCACCGAGGCTTCCAAGAAAAAGAGATGCGATACTACACGAATAGAAAATGTGGTGTTAAAGCACGGTCTCGAACTATGGTCAGGAGTAGATAATGAATCACGAAGGAAAAAAGAAGCGACATTTGAGCAATAGAAAATGAGGAGCTAAAGCGCGGACTCGAACTATGGTCAGAAGTAGACAGTGGATCACATAGAAAAAGGGATGTGGCAGAAGAGTGACACGAAATGGGGAGTTCAAGCACTGACTCGAACTATGGTTAAGAGTGGATAGTAAGTCACAAAGAAAAAGGGATGTGACACAATAGTTACAGAAAATGGGGAGTTGAAGCACGGACTCCAACTATGATCAGGAGGGGATAGTGAATCACAATGAAAAAGGGAAGCGACAGAAGATTGATAGGAAATAGGGAGTTGAAACACATACTCGAACTATGGTCAGGATTAGATAATGAGTAACGAGAAAAAAAGAAGCGACATTAGAGTAATAGAAAATGTGGAGCTAAAGCACGGACTCCAACTATGGTCAGGAGTGGATAGTGAATCACAAAGAAGAAGGGATGCGACAAAAGTGTGACACGAAATGGGGAGTTGAAGCACTGACTCGAACTATGGTCAGGAGTAGACAGTGAATCACATAGAAAAAGGGATGCGACAGAAGAGTGATAGGAAATATGGAGTTAAAGGACGGGAATGGATAATGTATCACAAAGAAGAAGTAGCCTAATTCGTGTATGTTGTTTAAGACTCATGTCTTTGATGCAAGATTCAAATATAACTTTTAAGTTTAAAATTCTTCTTTTGAATTGATAATTCAACTATTTGGTTGAAAATGGAATATATTTCGACCTAGAATCTTAGGAATTCAAGAGCGTTTCATATTAAAATCAATATGGTGTCTAAATTATTTTCATTGGAAAGAATTTGTACCCCTTTTTTCGTGAAAAGACTTTATTTATAACTAGGGTCATCAACGTGGGGGAGGGGGTCCTAAATAGCCTAAATTTAACTATTCCAGTTGAAAATATAACTATTTTGTTGAAAATTCTTTTTTTTTTGTCAAAAATTAATTTTTTTACCGGAAAATGTAATATTTGATTAAAAATTTATATTTTTTACTTGGAAATTTGCCCTGTTTGGTAAAAAATTATTCTTCTTGGTTGAAGATTCAACAGTTTGGGTAAAATTTTTTTCTCACTTTTAGTTAAAGATTCATTTCTTTGCTTGACATTTAATTTTTCCAAATGAAAACTTAACTATTTAATTTTTGGTTAAAAATTTATATTTTTTATTTGAAAATTGATTTTTCGCTTAACAATTCAACAGTTTGGTTGCCATTTTTTTCACATGACTGAAAAATCTAATTTGAAAATTCGTCTTTTTGGTTGAATTTAACTATTTTTGATTTACAATTAAAATATTTGTTGGTTGAAATATCAACTATTACATTTTTCATTGAGAATTTATCTTTTTGGCTTGAAGATAATAAGTTCAATTGGAAATTCATTCCTTTGGTTAAAAATGTAACTATTTTGTTGAAAATTCTTCTTTTTTTGGTTGGAAGTCAATCTTTTAGCTGAAAATTTAGCTATTCAATTTTTGGTTGGAAATGTATATTTTTTAGTTGAAAATTCATGTATTTTGTTGAAAATTCCTTCTGTTTAGTATAAAATTAATCTTCTTGGTTGAAAATTCATTTTTCGCTTAAAAATTCAACAGTTTGCTTGACTTTACAATTATATTATTTTTTTGGATGCAATATGAACTATTACATTTTTTGTTAAAGATATAATCTATTTTGTTTTAAGATTCATCATTTCAATTGAAAAGTCATCTCTCTGGTTAAAAAATGTAACTATTTTTCTGAAAATTCTTTTTTTTTTTTTTTTGAAAGTCAATTTTTTAGATGAAACACTAGTCCAGTTGAAAATCCATCTATTCCAGATGAAAATTTAGCTATTTTGTTGAGAATTCCTTACTATTTTGTTGAAAATTGTTTTTTCTTTGTTCGTTGAAAATTAATTTTTTAACGGAAACTGTAACAATTCCAGTTGAATATTCCATGATTCTAGTTAAAAGTTCATCTCTTTGGTTAAAAATTAATGTTTTTTAGTATCAAATTTATGTATTTTGTGGAAAATTAGTCATTTGTGTAAAAAATTAATCTTCTTCAGTTAAAAATTCATCACTTTGGTTAAAAATTTAATGTTTTGCTTTTGGATGATAATTAATAATAATTGTAAATTTTCAAAGTATCATTCATAAGAAAGAGTTTGTTTAAACCAAATTATTAAATTTTTGAACAAAAGAACTGAATATTTTGTTCAAAAATTTAATAATTTGGTTGAATATTCGTTATTTAAATTAAAAATTCATTTTTTAATCTGAAAAGTTGTCTATTCAATTTTTGATGTATTTTGTTCAAAATTAGTTTTTTTTCTAAATTTTAGGTTCAACTATTTTGTCGAAAATTCGTCTTTTTAGTATAAAAATCTATTTATTTAGTTAAAGATTCATCTTTTCCCTGAAAATTCAACTACTTGGTTGAAAGTTGATCTTTTCATATGAAAATTCAACTATTCTACTTTTGGTGGCAAATTTATTCTTCATAAGTTGAAAATTCGTCTTTTTGGTTGAAGAATCAATTTTTTTTTTTAATTCGTCTTTTCAGTTGAAAATTTAACTATCAGGTCAATCATTATTATTTTTTTTTTATACATTTACCTAGGAAAACAATTTATTTGATATATAGATTTCCTGAAAATAAAACAAGAATTCAACGATAAAATTTGGACAACTACCACAAAATGCTCCTATTGCAATTCCTAAAAAACAAAATAAAAAAATTTGTTTCTTTGGACAAAAATAAAAAAGAGGAAACGAAAATGAGAAGGCAACCAACCAAATCCCCTTCCTTCTATTTTTTATTTCTTTCGTCTTTTTTATTTTTATTATTATCAAATCACAATGAAAAAGCATGCAAAGTATTTACCAACGTTTCGGTGCTCACACATCACCCTTATCAAGGCAAGAAAAATTAAAACAGGTGGGAACAGCGACCAAGCAACGACGCTATCTCCTCGATACCTGAGATCTGATTCAGGAAAAACAAAATCAATTATACTGTGGCTATCTTCTCTGCGCCAGGCGTACGAGGGGATCATTTTAGGCCTAAACCAATTATTTGTAATAAACAAGCCCTTTTCTGAGCATAAGCTAACCAATCTATTTCCGTTGTCATTTGTGTTTGGATCCACAAAACTACCTAGCATCTTTTCCGGATCCAGGAACTGTACTCCAACCCATCCTTTCCTTTCCCCTTGTAGAATGATTCTTTCCCCATGATCGCAAGTACTTATATTATCATGTAAAGTGTCATATAGGGGTATTTTGCTTTACTCTCTTCACCATCAACTGAGGCGTAGCGCGCTGTGATAAATAATCTTCTGAGTCCCACTTTCATTCATACCCACAGCCTCTCGACATGCTGTCTTGCTCTCTCATTTATAATCAGACTGACCCCTTGCCTACCATGTATTTCACTATCTGCTCTTGACCATAGTTCGAGTCTGTTCTTCACCCCCCCCCCCCCCATACCCCTATTTTCTATTACTCTGATGTCGCATCCCTTCTTCTTTGTGATTTAGTATCTAGTCCTGACCATGGTTCGAGTATGTGCTTTAACTCCCTATTTCCTATCACTCTTCTGTTGCATCTAGTTTCCTTTGTGGTTCACTATCTAATCCTATCACTCCTTACCATAGTTCGAGACCGGGCTTCAACTCCCTATTTTATATCACTCTAATGTCGCATCCTTCTCTCTTTATGATTCACTATCTACTCCCGACCATAGTTTGATTCCGTGCTTTAACTCTCCATCTATTACTTTAATGTTGCATCCCTTTTTATTTGTGATTCAATATTTACTTCTTACCATCGTTCGAGTCCGTTCTTCACCCCCCCCCCCCCTGCCCCCACTTTCTACTACTTTGACGTCGCATCCCTTGTTCCTTCTGATTCATTATCTAATCCTGACCATAGTTCCAGTCTGTGCCTAAACTCCCCATTCCCTATCACTTTTCTGTCGCATCTGTTTTCCTTTGTGAATTACTATCCAATCTTGAGCATAGTTCGAGCGCGTGCTTGAACTCCCCATTTTCTGCCATTGTAATGTCGCGTCCCTTTTTCTTCATGATTCACTATCTACTCCTGACCATAGTTTGAGTCCAAGCTTAAACTCCCCATTTTCTATTACTCTGTTGTCGCATCCCCTTTCCTCTGTTTTTCACTTTTTAGTCCTTAACATATTTCGAGTCCGTTTTTCAACTCTTCATTTCCTAACATTCTTCTGTCACGTCCCTTTTTCTTTGTGAATCACTATCCAACACTGACCATAGTTCGTGTCCGTGCTTCAACCCTTCATTTTTTATTACTCTAACGTCGCATCCCTTTTTCTTCGTAATTTAATATCTACTCTTGACCATAGTTCGAGACCGCGCTTTAACTATCTATTTTATATTACTCTAGTGTCGCATCCCTTTCTCTTTTTAATTCAATATCTATCCCTGAGCACAGTTCGAGTCTGTGTTTCAACTCCCCATTTTCTATTACTGTAATGTCGCATCCCTTTTTCTATGTGATATACACTCTTCTCCTGACCATAGTTTGAGCCCGTGCTTTAACTCCTTATTTCCTATCACTCTTCTGTCGCTTCCCTTTTTCTTTGTGATTCACTATCCACTCCTGACCATAGTTCGAGTCCGTGCTTTAACTTCCCATTTTATATTACTGTAATGTCGCATCCCGTTTTCTTTGTGATTTACTATCTACTGCTGAGCATAGTTAGAGTTCGTGCTTAACTCCCCACTTTCTATTACTCTAATTTCGCATCCCTTTCTCTTTGTGATTTGATATACACTCCTGACTATATTTCGAGTCCGTTCTTTAACTCTCCATTTCCTATCACTCTTTGGTCGCATCCCTTTTTCTTTGTTTCAGGTACATATAAAATATCTAGCTTCCATACGCGCATAGTTTCTCGTAATTCTCTTTTCTTAAGATCATTCATCCCACTAGCATTGCAAACACCTAGTCTCCATTCAGCATTTGAAACTTTACCTTTACCGAAATTGATACGGGAAACGTCTTTTCCGAGTCAAAATCATATTCGGAATAATTTGCCAGTCGTGGTAAAGTGTAGAGTCTAGTTATAATGTCAGTCCCACCAAACTTCGGTTACTGGTTACTGGCAGGGACAGAACTAGAACCGAAAGAGTCATGGTTGGTTTGTGGTGTATACTGAGTAAATGGGAAATTCATATTTTATTGTTCGTGACTGAAAGATTCGACTTCTTTCTCAGACGGAAAGTGACAAACTGAAACTGACCATTCAAAACGTGAAAATCCTTTGCGTTTAATCTAAAATCAAGTTTCTCTAAAATATTAGTACCTATTTATTATATTCTATAAAAAATAAAGAAATGAGAAGGCGAAAGGAAAAAAAATGATCTGCCCTAATTCCATTTACAAATTAGAAAATAGTTACAACTACCTAGGAAAGCAATATATTTGATCCTCAGACAATTCCGTGACATCACCAGGGTTAGATTCCCCGATTTCATATGAAATGCCCCTTGATGAAATTTTATATTTTTGAATTTTTCCGAACAAATTAATTGACATGAATTAATTTCTAGGTGTATTTGTCTGTAAATCTGAGCGGAAGTTGTTCGGCTGCGGCGTTGGGTGCAACCAAGGGCAAGGTGACCTTGACGGCGCTTGTCTTTTGCCACCAGTAAAACCAGACCCGCTGATGGTACCCAATGGCGGTGTACATCCAGACGAAATAGGAGAAGATGATGAGCGTCATCATTGCCAGGAGAGAGTAAGTGGTCCATCGAGCCGGAGGAAAGTTGTCGTATGTCTGATTTTTCGCATAAAAGTCGGCCGCAACCACGCAGACGTAAGAGCAGGCCACGGTTAGCGGAGTGACAAGCAGGCAGCGAAGCAGATCAGAGTGCAGATTGCGCACGGAAATTCGGTGCCTTTGATTGCCGAGGCAGAGCCAGATCGGAATTGACTGAAGGGCGCGGTATCGGGGTGTTCTTTCGACTTGGAACTCGTATCTGCAGAGCTCGCAACTCTTTCGGTTGCTCTCTTCCAGCCATTGCTCCAAGCAGGTCAAGTGAATTGCTCCGATTGTTCCCTAGGGAAATAGGGATTCTTTGTTTAATTGTACATAGGTAGAAATTAATTGTTAGAACTTAATTATGGGTTAAGTCACTCGCGCCTTGAAAAATTAGCGCCGGAGAATCGATATTGAAGAGCAAGATTGTGGGTGCCTTCGTAATATATGTTAATAAAATACTTTCTATTTACAGATCGACTCTTTTTTCTTTGAAAAATATCGGGTTATCCGTTTTTACTATTAGAATTCATTTGCAGGGATCACGGTCCGTCCTTTTCCCCCCCGTTTCTCATCTTAAATTTCTAAAATCTCTTAAAATACCCCATTTTTTCACAAATTTTCGATTCACGTTTGAAGAATCTCGTTGATGAAATCTTTAAAATCTTTGTGAAACCTTGTGAAATTTTTTCAAATCTTTCTCATATCTTCGAAATTTTCGCGAAATCTTTCATATCTTCTTAAATCTTGGTGAAACCTTTCGAAAAATTTCTAACGTTTCGAAATCTTTAAAAAATGTTGGAATCTCTGAAATGTTTTGAAATCTGCGCGAAAATCTTTCGAAATTTTTTAAAAATATTTTGTTGAAAAGTCGTTTTTTCGTTGTTTATATTCAACTGTTTTTAGTTTAAAATTATAATATTTTTTATTTGAAAGTGGAAATACATTGATTTCTCTGGTTGAAAATTATTTTCTCTAAAATTTAAAAAATTCTATTTTTGTTTGAAGAGTAATCCATTCAGTTAAAATTAAACTATTTGGTTGAAAATTCGTCTTTTGTGGTAGAATATTAATATTCTTGGTGACCAATTCATCTTTTTGATTAAAATTTCATTTCTTCGATTTCAAATTTAGTTATCAGATTGAAAATTCCTTCCTCATTAAAAATTAATTTTCTACAGTTGAAAATGCATGCATTTTGTTGAAAATTTGCATTTTATTTATTATATAGTTTTATTGACTCATTCATCTTTTTGGTTCAAAATTCAATTATTTGCTTGAGAATTAATGTCTTTTATTAAAAAGTGATCTTTTTGATACAAAAAGTGGTCTCATTAGTTTTACCCTAATTTTGTTAGTAAAAAATTAATTTTATTAGCTGAAAATCTATTTTCTGAACAATTGGTGTTTTTTTTCTGGTTAAAAATTAATTTTTCTAAGCACTTAACCATTCTATTTTTGATTGAAAATTATTCTTCTTGGTTAAAAATTTGAATTTCTTTCTGGTTGAAAATTTATTTCTGTATCATTTTAACAATTCTATTTCTAATTGCAAATTTATCTTCTTCAGTTGAAAATTCATCTTTTATGGTAGATTATTTATTATCTTGGTTGAAAATTTATCTTCTTGGGTGAAAATTGATTTCTATGGTTGAAAATTTAACTATTAGATTGAAGAATTCTTTGAAAATTCAAATATTTGATTAAAAATTCATGTATTTTATGGAAAATTCGTCTTTTGTGGTAGAATATTAATATGCTTGATGAACAAATAATCTTTTTGGTTGAAATTTCATTTCTTCAATTATAAAAATTTAATTATCAGTTTGAAAATTCCTTCCTCATTAAAATTCCGCATTAAAAATTAATCTCCAGTTGAAAATTCATGTATTTTCTTGAAAAATCGTATTTTGTGGTAGAGTATTGATATTTCATTGGCTAATTCATCTTTTTGGCTTGAAATTCAAATATTTGGTTGAAAATTAATGTATTTTGTTAAAAATTAATCTTTTTGATGAAAACAAGTAGTCTATTGAGTTTTCTTAATTTTTTAAATCAAAACTTAATTTCTTTGACTGAAAATCAATTTTCTGGAAAATCGGTGTTTTTATGGTTTGAACGTAATTTATTCTAAGAACTTAACCATTCTATTTTTAATTGAAAATATTAATCTTCTTGGTTGTACATTTGCGTTTCTTTCTGGTTGAAAATTGATTTCTCTAAGATTTTAACAAGTCTATTTTTACTTGAAAATTTATCTTCTTCAGTTGAAAATTCATCTTTTATGGTAGATTATTAATTATCTTGGTTAAAAATTCATCTTTTTGGATGAACATTTATTTCTATGGTTGAAAACTTTACTATTAGATTGAAAAGTTCTTTAAAAATTCATATATTTGGTTAAAAATTCATGTATTTTATCGAAAATTCGTCTTTTGTGGTGTTTGATGAACAATTCATCTTTTTGGTTAAAATTTCATTCCTTTAATTATAAAAATTTAATTATCAGTTTGAAAATTCCTTCCTCATTAAAATTCCGCATTAAAAATTAATCTTCTTCAGTTGAAAATTCGTATTTTGTGGTAGAGTATTGATATTTGGTTGAAAATTAATGTATTTTGTTAAAAATTAATCTTTTTGATAAAAACAAGTAGTCTATCGAGTTTTCTTAATTTTTTAAATCAAAACTTAATTTCTTTGACTGAAAATCAATTTTCTGGAAAATCGGTGTTTTTATGGTTTGAAAGTAATTTATTCTAAGAACTTAACCATTCTATTTTTGATTGAAAATTAATCTTCTTGGTTGTACATTTGCGTTTCTTTCTGGTTGAAAATTGATTTTAGTTGAAAATTCGACTTTTATTTTAGGTTATCAATTATCTTGGTTAAAAATTCACCTTTTTGGATAAAATTTTTTTTTCCATGGTTGAAAATCTAACTATTGGATTGAAAATTCCTTTCAAAAATCAAATATTTGGTTGAAAATTCATGTATATTGTTAAAAATTATTCTTTTTGGCAGAAAATTAATCTCATTAGTTGACAATTCATGTTTTTTGTTATAAATTATTTTTTTCTGGTTGAAAATCTAACTATTTTCTGGAAAATTCGTGTTCTTTTCTGGTTAAAAAATTATTTTTCTAACAATTTAACCAATTTATTTTTTATTGAAAATTATTATGCTTGGATCACAAATTCTTTATGGCTGAAAATTAATTTCTTTGTTTGAAAATTCTTACTTCTGACTCGCTGAAAATTCATTTTTCTATTAATTTAGCCACTCCTTTTTTATTGAAAATTAATCTCCAGTTGAAAATTCAATTATTCAATAGAAAATTCATGTATTATGTAAAAATTTCATCTTTTATGGTAGAATATTTCAATATCGTTGGTGACTAATTCATCTATTTGTTTAAAAATTCATATGTTGGTTGAAAATTAACATATTAGGTTAAAAATTCCTTCAAAAATTCAAATATTTGGTTAAAATATATGTATTTTGTTACAATTTAATTTTTTTAATAGAAATTTAATCTTCTTGATTAAAATTCATCTGTTTGGTTGAAAACTTAACTGTTCCATTGAGAAAATTTGTATTTGGTAGAAAATTATTTTTTTACTGAAACTGTAACTATTCCAAGCTGATCATTGATCTGTTTTACGCGAAAATTCATTCAATTTGTTTGAAAATTCATATTTGTTGTTAGAAAAGTAATCTCATGAGATGAAAGTTCGCCTTTCTGGAAAAAAATTCATTCTTTTAGTTGAAAATCTAACTATGTTGTTGAAAATTCATGACTTTTTTTGGTTGAAAATTCATTTTCCTAACATTTTAACTATTATATTTTTGGTTTCAAATATATATTTTTAGTTAAAATTTCATTTATTTGATTGGAAGTTTACCTATTTTGCTGAAAATTCCTTTAAAAATTGAAATCTTTGGTTGAAAATTTATGTATTTTTTTCAAAATTTATTTTTCGGTAGAAAATTACTCCTCTCGGTTGAAAATTATTCTTTCTGGTTAAAATTTTAACTATTCCATTTGGGTCGTAAATTCATTTCTTTAGTTGAAAATCTAACTATTTTGTTGAAAATTCGTATATTTTTTTCGTTAAAAATTCATTTATCTAACTTCTTAATTATTTTATTTTTGGTTGATTTATCTTTTTTAGTTGATAATTCATGTATTTTGCTGAAAATTGGTCTTTTTTTGGTAGAAAATTTATCTTCCGGGTTGAATATTCAACTATTTGGTTAGAAAATAATTTGTTTACATGAAGATTCATAATTTGAGTTCAGTATTCATTTATTTAGTTGAAAATTTGTTTGTTTTTTTATAATAATTTTTCAAACTGAAAATGTAACTCTCATTTTTTCTTGAAAAATTTTCCTTTTTAATTGAAAATTTATTTGTTTTGTTGTAACCTCGCCTTTTTTGGGTTCAAAATTAAACCTTTTTGGTAAAAATTTATTCTTTTGGGTTGAAAACTCAACTGTTTTCAGGAAATTCGTCTTTTTGGGATGAAAATTCAACACCTTCAATAAGATTTTTTTTTTCTTCATTGACTGGAAAATCTTTCATATTTTTTGTGGAAATATTAACTATTACACAAAGATTATTTTGCATTACTGTTATTATTCTCCTAGGTGTAAGGTTAATTATTTTTATACCTCGAGGAAAAAATTTAAAAGGTCAGGGAGATGAAAAATTGATCAGGGAAATTAATGTTTAGTTGAAAAAAATAATTTAAAAAAAAATAATTTCAATGGAATAATTACATTTTCAACCAAACAGATAAATTTTAACGAAGAAGATTTTTACAAGAAGATGAATTTTCCACCAAGAATATTAATTTTCTACCAAAGGAGATTAATTTTTAACAAGATACATACATTTTCAAACTCAACATTTTAATTTTGAAAGGAATTTTCAACAAAATAGTTGAATTTTCAACCAAATAAATGGATTTTTAACCAAAAAGGCAAAGCTTCAACTAAAGAAGTTACTTTTCTACAAAAAAGACAAATTAAAAAGCAAGATTAATTTTCTAGCAAAAAAGGTTAGTTTTCTACCAAAAAAGAATAATTTGTAACAAAATACATAAATTTTCAACCAAATATTTGAATTTTTAAAGGAATTTTCAAGTTAATACATGCTTTTTTTAAAACTAAAATGATGAATTTTTAAGCAAAAAAGACACGTATTTTCAACAAAGCAGATTTCAACTAAAGAAATGAATTAATTAAAATAGTTTAATTTTCAACCAAAAAAGTGAATTTTCAACTGATGAGATTACTACGAAGTAGATTACATTTCTATAAAAAAGGAAAATTTTCAACCAAAAATGGAATAGTTGAATTTTCAGTAAAAAAGAAAAATTAATTTACAACAGAACTGATACATTTTCATCTTAAGTAATGAATCTTGAACTAGAGTAGTTGAATCTTAAACCAAAATTATGAATTTTCAACTAAAATGCTGAATCTTTAACTAGAATAATTCAATTTTCAATCAAAACAATAAAATTTTACACAACAAGATTAATTTTGTACCCAAAAATCCGATTTTTCAACAAAATACATGCAGTTCCAACGAAATAGTTGAATTTTTAGCCTAATAGTTTAATTTAAAACTAAAAAAATCCATTTCCAACCAAAAATGGAATAGTTAAATTTTCAGTGCAAAAAATTAGTTTTCGACCAAACAGACAAATTTTCAACTAAAATGATGTTGAATCTTCAACTGGAATTTGTACCATATAATTGAACTTTGAACAACAAAAGATCAATCAACAACTACAAATGGAATAGGTAAATTTTCAGTAAAAAAATTAACTTACAACCAAAGTGATAGATTATCAACTAAAATGATGAATCTTCAACTGGAATAGTCGAATTTCAAACAAAAAACGACGAACTTTCAACGAAGTAGTTGAATTTTGAATTAAAAGAAGCATCAATTTTGAACAAAAAATGGAATAGTTAAATTTTCAGTTAAAAAGTTAATTTTTAACAACACTGACGAATTTTCAACGAAATACATGAATTTTTAACTAAAAAGACAACATTTTGAATAATTATGATCAATTTTCAACCAAAAATGGAATAGTTACATTTTCAGATAAAAAATTAATTTTTTAACATATAATTCAATAGGAATATTTACATTTTCAGTTATGAAAAATATTGCTCAAACAAATAAAAAACTGTTTCAAATCAAATTAAATTTGACACTATATAACGGTATTTATAACCTGATAATAATGAGAAAAGGTTGATAAATAATGAAAATGTGAAAATGTTTCTCTAACCTTGCACCTACAAGGAAATACAATCGGCACGGCGCGATGAGAGTCATAGCAAATTCGGCAACTGATGTCATCCAGTCCTGAAATTCCGCTTATCGCAGATTTACTTTTTATCGCCAAAGAAAAGTTGTCTTCCGGTAAATCTAGAGAAGCATTCCCGGTTTTAATTTTCTTTAATTCCAGTTCCACTCTATCAACAATTTCTTCTAAAGTACTGCTAACTGAAGCGAGTTCTCTACGCGTTTCCATTATATTTTTTCAATTTTATCTAGTTTGCGAGATGCTTATTTTATGCCATGTTTTAAAAACTGTTGCTGTCATATATGTTCCTGTCACTTGGAAAGTACTGAAACTCATGAGCAGTCATAAATTAAATTAGGTTATTTTTCACACAAAAAATACTAATTTTGAACAAAATAGTTGAATTTGTCACCAGTATAATTTAATTTTTTAACTAAAACAGATAAATTCCCAAACTAAAGTGAAATAGTTGCATTTTCAGTTTGAAAAAAAAAACATTTTTTTACGCAAAACAAAACGAATTTTTAACGGAATAGTTAAATTTTGCACCAATTCAATTCAATTTTTTACTAAGAAGATGAGTTTTCAAGCAAGGAGAATAATTTTCTATATAAAAAAACGAATTTTCAAAAAAATAGTCAAATTTTCAACTAAAATCAAGAATCTTCAACCAGGAAAATGATTTTTTGACAAAGTAGTTCAATTTTCGACCAACCAGTTGAATTTTCAACTAAAACAGATGAATTCCCAAACAACAGTGAAATAGTTACATTTTCAGTAAAAAAAAATCTGCCCGCTTCGCGGGCACATTCTCATCGCGCGCTTTGCGCGCGGCTCGCTTCGCTCGCTAGTTTGAGCGCGCCTAGGGCGCGCACCTGTTATATCTCGCGCTTCGCGCTCGATAATATATTCACCTCGCGCTACGCGCTCGGACACATTTGCCTGACGCTTTAAGCTCGGTTCATCTTGGTTTTCGCACTTCATGTGCTTACTATTGCGCGCTTCGCGGGCTAATGCTCTCTTAGTTAGCTTCATCGTTATGACCTGCTTTTGGTTTAATTATGCAAACTTTACATAGAAAGAGGAACTAATTTACTTAAGGTTCTATCGACCTTAAGGAATACATTCTCATCAAGACACTCGCGCTTCGCGCTCGATATTTCGTTTAAAAATCATGTAAGTCTTGCGCCACGCTCGTTTCTGTTCATCGTTTAATGTAAACTCAAAAGGTTGATCGCGATCACGGCGCGCGATTTGGTTGTCGCGGTTCGCAATGACAATATTTTATGTTCAATGTTCTTCAAATAAAAATTATTAAATTTGTATTTGCTTTAAAATGAAGAAGGAAATTCCTTCACTTCAGCGTACATTTCCGTATCTTTCTAATAAAAAATAAATCATACAATCAGAAAGATTTCTTCCAACTATCTGAAAAGGGGCGAAAAAAAGTATCTAAGTTGTTTTTGGAACATATATATGATAAATTTTTAAATGATTATTGAAAAATGGACATTTGACAAAAATGGGGGGAGGGGTCAAATTTTACACAAATCTAATACCTTCTCTGGATGAGAATGTAAAAATAGAATAAATTGTTCGAATTTTCAAGTACCATCAACATTAATTATTATTATACCATTAGGCCATTTCCCTTTCGGGGTAGGCGTGATTCGCACGGTTGGAAAATAGTAATGTGGGGAAGGAGATATACATGTTTTAGATTGATCTAGAATTTGCGTGTTATTTATTTAAATAACACGTTCGTCGCGCAACATTGCTCCGACCCAGGTGGCTGATCAATCTCTCTAGTGACCACCCCAAGTAAAGAGCCTCAAAAAATTATTGTGTGTGCGGTCCCCCACTTGGGCCTATTAGTATCTAAGGTCTTTCGTTTCAAGCGCCATACACTCTACTCACATTCTTTTTATAAACTATTTGTCGCCACACTTTTCTGTCCTGGCATACTTCTCTACCTTCCTTCACGTCCATGCATTTTTTCATGCGAGCTCTCGTGTTTCTATGGCTTCTTATGTATCTTCGGATATCCCGGTTTCTGTAAATTTTTAATCTTGTTTCGCGTTTGTTTCGTTTGTTTGGTTCTATTTCTTCTCCATCCCCGCTCTAAGCTCATTTTGGAGACTAGAAGGTGATGGTCAGTATTACATTCAGAGCCCCTCATGACTCTTGTATCTTTGACGAGTTCTCTTAGTCTTTCATCCACAATAACGGTGTCAATTATAATGTGGCTATTTTCTTTACGCCAGGTGTAAATG
>CAKNXH010044669.1:0-13871 GCA_932178445.1 Andricus quercusramuli
ACTTGTTGCAATTACGGCATGACCATTTAATGTAAATTTTAACGTTTCATTATAATTGCAACAATTTACATATTAATTTTGTTTCCTTTATTAATTATAATGCCATATTACTTTAGCATTACTTTACCATTACTTTACCGTTACGCTGTAGCGTAATGTTTGCGTTCGGCCGGTCCGCCAGGGTCGCCATGACATGAACTACATTTTCCCTTAATTACAAACAAATTAGCCGAAAGCCAATTTCTGTACAAATTCTGTGGGGTTCTTTGTTGTGATTTCAACGATTTCAATCAAGAATCTTCGGGAAAGCACTGACAGCATCTCGTCGCCTCTGCTTGTCTCCAGCGCCATTTTGATCTAAGATTGTCGCTTACTCACTCACTCGCTTCCTGTTGTGCAATTGATAAACCCAATCGATAGTAAGTATTCGATTGCACTGATAGTCGACTGAAGCAAAACAATTGAATGTCATTATAAGTTTAAAGAAATGTCGTTGATGAGCGTCAACATCTGCCAATGATAATGATTCGTGTAGACCTCACAAAAAATACAATCACATTCAATTGCTTTCCTACCAATGATCTTTGGTTCAATCGAGCTCAGTGCAATCGAATACATGTCATAATCGATATGAATGAAATCGAAGAAACAAAATGGCGATGCAAGAGACACTGATAACGATTTTCCCAAGATTTTTGTTTAGAATCACAAAAATTTTCGGAAATACCTATTTTCCCATGGTGTTTTTAGTCAAACATTATTTTGTGCAGTTATTCTTGGAGCAAATCTGTTTTTTTAGTGTCAGTATAGAAATGGAGCTCAGTGATGCTTGTACAAATACAGCTTAGGGCAAATTATATCTCATATACAGTTTTTTTTTTACAATACAAAAAAGCAATTTTATGAAGAGAGGATCATACATGCAGTAATTCAAAATTGTAGTTGCGCAAATGGAATATTTGAAGTGTGGAAATCAAAAAGGCTTTCTTAATGGTTATGAAATTTTCCTATTAATAGGTTTTTAGGAAAAATCTGTGTACGACCGTTTATTTTCAATAGAGAATAAATAACAGTGAGACACATAAAAAAAAATTGATTAGCATTTCGAACTCGAAAGTTCATTGCCTCACTACCCGATTCGGGTAGTGTTTCTAGGTGGATAAATACTACCAGTGTGGGTCCACCACACCCACGACGGGTCAACAACACGCAGTATTCCCCGAACGGTCACCCATCCAAGTACTAACCGCGCCCAACGCTGCTTAACTTCAGTGATCTTACGGGAACTGGTGTTTTCAGCGTGGTATCGCCGTTGACAGTTATACAGAAGTTATACAGAAAGTTATACAGTTATACAGAAGAAAATTCGAAAGTTAAAGTTAATTTGATTAATTTGTTGAAAATGCAGCAGAACATGAATAAAAATATATTTATTATTTTTATATTCATTTTAGATATATTTCTTTTTTTTTCATTATATTCATACATTTATTTCAAATAATATTCAATTCATTTGATTTCAAACAAAATTTCATAAATTTATTCGTAAATTATATGTTATTATTTATTATATTTATTTATTTAAAAAAATATATATATAATACATATATAATAATTACATAATTTAATTTATATTTTACATTGCACATTTATTCAGAAAGAAATCGGAACATTCGGAACGAAAATTAACTAGCGGGACACAGGTGAAAATTTGGAATAAGCTATTGGGACACTGCGTCATTTATTCGGAAAGAAATTGGAAAGGTTCAGAAAGAAGTAGATGCAGTGGGACACTTCGGATAAAGTTCGGAAATACGTCGGAAACCTTCGGAAAGAGAGGCGTTCGGAAAGAAATCGGAAGAAAAGGTCCCATACAATTCGGAAAGAGTCGGAACGAAACCTTCTTTCCGAGCCTTTCCGTTTCTTCCGCTAGGGTGCACGTACGAGCACGATGCACCGCAGTGCCAGCCCTATCCGAACGACCCGAATTTTGCATGGGAGCTCTGGCTAAAGTTTGATGCCAACCGTGAACTAATCCGCTGGCGGCGCTGCTGCGCTTCTTGCTGACAAATGCATTAGTTATAAGGGCAAAATAATTAAATAATTAATAAAAGAATATTTTCTGGACGAGAAATGGCCTGCAAATTTTTATAATTCATTCGCAGATATCTAAACATTATTTGAAATATGCAAAATCTGTTCAAACTTCCCCAGATATGGAAAAATAATGCATAAACAAGTATACGTGTTCTAAAAGAAATGTGGAATAAGTGTTTAAACTCCTTAATAAAAAATTTCTCTGTAATATAAAATCAATTTTTTAAATATAAGGATTAAAAAAAAGAAATATATTCATTATATTATAAACAAATATATATATATATATATAATTTATAAATTGTTGTGTAATCGATTCCAGAAATAGATATAAAAATGTAAAATAAATTCAAAGTGTAGCAGTAATAATGAATAAAAAAAAGGATCCATAAATAACGAATAGTTAAAAATGAAAGTGTGATACAGAATTAAAAAGTTCGACTTTAATCTGATTTTTTCAATACTGGCACAATTACGGATTTTAAAGGAACTTATAAATTCCTTTAAAAAATTGAACGACATGTGCTTAATAAGTAATAATAATTAAATGTTAAAACCAAATGAAACAATTATGAAGTCGAGTTTTCTAAAGGCATCTCAGTTCATTTTATAGTAATTGATTATAAAGCAATACATGATGACAGTCGTCTTTTTTGTACGCGTAATGAGAAATGTAGTCTTAATGTTACCCTTCATGAACAAGTATTATACGAAAATCATTATAGGCCTAGTTATGATTTTCCTATAATTTTTTCGCGATTATGAGAATAATTATTGTAACATAATGATGGAAATTATTGATATTAAAGTACTGAAATACTTAGTGCAACAAGTAGAGGAAAGTATAAATTAATAATTTATTTTGAAGTATACTCACGCAAAAGTACATAAAAATTTACATATTTGAAACGAGCTTCTTTTAGATTGTGGGTATAATGAAACCTAAAAGCTATGAGTATCTTAAACTTTTTGGAATATTTATTTCAATATTATTCATTTCTATAACTAATTTTAAATACTTATGTTCCGGTGATTTTTCCTATAATCGCGAACGAATTACAGGAATATCATGATAGGAAAATTATTAATGGGCCTATACTGATTTTCCTATAATAAATTTTCGTAAGGGATACAAATTTTTTTTTTTTTTTAAATTATAACTAAATTTATTTTCATTAACATTTTTGTATCATACAAGCCAGTTATCACACTTTCCTGTATAAGCACAAATAACAATGAAGGATTGAAAGAATAAAAAATATATATTTTTCTGAATTAGAAATATGTACGTACATACAAGGATTTTTGTGAAGGGCAAACAAATCTTAAGGACATAGCTTATAATGTTAAATACACAGTTTAATGAGTTTATGGTTAAACTTATAAGTGCTTTAAGTCGTGTAAAGTTTGGTTTCTTTTTTGTATGTAGCGCTTTCTTTTTTACCCAAGAGTATTAAAATATAAAACTTAGAGATCAAGGGATGCATTTGTGATGGACATAAACTATACATGTTGATAAAGGGCGCGTGAAAGGAAATGAAAATATTTTAAAATATGAAAAAAATTAATATTTTCACAATTTACTTTCTTTTACTTCAAAATATCCTCTTATTTTATGCCATTATAAATTAATATACATGGTTACAGGACATGTAGCAAAAAATACTACGCAAAAATAGTGATTATTATTTTATGTTTTTTGGAATTAAAGTTGCACATAGATTTTCAACTATACCACAAATTTTTTAAGTGTAACATAAAAAAAATTTGGCCCGCATTATAAATATTTACTTTTCGAGTTTAAACTTAAAATAGCAATGCAGCATGACAAGACAAAAACCCTGTGAGACTGACTTTGATGTGATTTTTAAAATCCTTAACTCTAAAATATTGAACTCCACTCTTGATTTTATCCTTTTAAATTCAATATAAATGATACCTGTGAATTTCAAATACTCAAAAAACATGGTGTTAATATTATATACCAATTTTTCATTTAAAAATTTTTAGTTTGGGAGAGGTGCCTGACAATACATTTTTCGTAATTTTTTATTTTCAACCCTTAGACCCGACTAAGTGTACCCCAGACATTAAGAGAATTTTCAAATCGTTTTTATTGTTGCAAATTAATAAAACTATATGCAGAAAATAATTTTTATCATTTAAAACAAGTCAAAGAGTACGAAAATATGAAAAATAAGAATTTTAGGGAATAAGTGTCTTTCAGACATTTAGTCGGGCAGAAGCGCCAAAACCATGTTGGGCAATGAGGGTTAATTTTTAAACAAAGTCTAAAACTTTGAAACTTTACTGAATTGTGTTTTGATATAAACACTTTACTGAAATAATTTTAGGAAAAAGATATTTTTCGAAGGAGAAGTCGAAAATGGGTGGGGTTTAAAGTGGTCAAATTTTTGGCAATCAACCTTAGACACTTCGAATTCACAACTATTTTTTTTTACTTTTATCATCCATTAATTTTCTTAGATGCGCAGTTGATGAATATTGTACAATATTCTGTCTTTTTATATCTTTATATTATTTTAATTTATTTTAAAAGTCATAAGAAAATATAATTAATATAAAGAATTTTGAGAATTTTTAGAGCACGTTATATATATATACTTTTAACATTTGTACAATAAATTCTCAGCCTATTAATATTGATGTGATAATAATATAATTAATAATGATAATGATATTCATGAACTTGAGCTCTCAGTTGTATATTTTCATACTCTTTTGGATTACCGTTAATTAGAAAATATATACATATATTTTAGGCAGTTTGAAAATTGGTTTTCGAAAAATATTATATTATATACCATTGAAACATGCTTCAGATAATGTGACACATATCTTAGATATAATTTTCTAATCCCTGTCTTTGGGAGCAGAAAAAAGGTTAACTTTCTCCAAAGAGGATTCGTAGCCCGAATTGAATTTCGGAACTACGCATCTATTACCTCTATATCCGGCCATATTAATGCAAAAAAGCCTTCTTTACAATAATTAATTTCTTTGACGCGCACTATAAATCACTTAAACTTATTCATTTCATCAATTATTCATTTTTTATTTGAATTTGTCATATAGCCTAAAGGCTCTTTTATACCTTCCGTCAATCGGTCGTCGACCAACCAATGTATCGAAATATCCATTCACACCTCCGCAAAATTCAGTGAAATCTAGTAATATTTTAATAAACTTTCAGTGAGTTTTAGAATATAACTAAACTATTACTAGATTAAAATGAATTTTCCGAAGGTGTGAATGGATATTCCAATATGTTTGTCGGTCGACGACTGATTGACGGAAGGTGTAAAAGAGGCTTAATGTATCTGCCAGCAAGAAGCGCAGCAGCGCTGCCAGCGGATTAGTTCACGGCTGGCATCAAACCTTAGCCAGCGCTTTTGCACGCGGTCGGATAGGGCCAGCCCTATCCGATTCTCTGTATTTCAGCTAGGAAATTTTCGGTCCTTATTGCTATGATTTTCTATGTGCAAAATTTTGCCGCATGGCGGCGCTTCTCGCACGTGGCCCTGCTTTAACATGCAGCTAAACGGGAATTTTTATTCAGAACAATAATATTTATATAATGTTTTATAGAATGTAAGTCTAAAATGTTTACGAAAGTTGAAAAATTTAAAGCGGTGGATTAGAGTAAGAATGTCATAATTGAGTGTGTGAAAAAAAAGAAAAAAATATGGTAAAGTGCATCGCTCCAAAACTGCCATTCCGGCTACCATTCGAGTCGTCAGAACGGCGAAAAAATTCATTTTTTTGAAGTGCCTCAAAATTTAGTTGCTGAATATCAGAGAGCAATAAAAAGGGAAGGTTTTTTAGTAACAGCTGGCCAGTTTGTTTGCAAGAAACATTTTCTTCTCGATGACATTGTCTGGAAAAGGGTATTAAGTGAAGGATCCTGTTGTAAACGTTATAGCATCGGTACCTATAAATAATAATTAATACATTCATAATACTTCGTTCGAATAAAATTTTAAAAATTAATGAAGATGTACAATTTTCGATTTTAATTGCTTTAATTGCAATGTCCGAATTTTAACCTAAAAATATCTGCCGTTCCCCGCTGTGGCTGTTCCTCATCTGATGATTATATTTATTCTTCAGTTAAATTCCTTTTCGTTCGGGATATTTTTTTGGTTTAAAAAATAAGTGAACAATTGAAAAGAAAGATAAATGAAATTTTTATATCTGGTTTTCTGATCTTTTATTGTCGTAGAAAATCATTATAGGCGTATAATGATTCTCCTATAATTAATTTCCTATAATTTTTTGCGCGATTACAGGAATAATGATTGGAATAATTATAAGAAGAATTGTAGGAAAATAGTTATAGAAATTAATAATATTAAAATATTTATTGCAAAAAGTAGAATAAAGTATAATTAATCATTTATTTTGAACTGCTCACACAAAAGAACATAAACATTGACATATTTAAAGAAGCTTTGTTTAATAATGTGGGTATAATGAAACTTAAAACCCAATCAGTATTTTATACTTTTTGCAATTATTATTTCATTATTTTAATATTACTAATTTCCACAATTATTTTCCTATAATTTTTTCTATAATTAATCGAATAATTATTCTTATAATTAGTCCTATAATCGTGAAAAAATTACAGGAGATTCATTGAAGGAAAATAATTAGAGGCCTATAATGATTTATCTCCTGTAATTAAATTCCTATAATTTTTTGAGCAATTACAGGAATAATGATTGGAATAATTATAGGAAGAATTGTAGGAAAATGATGATAGAAATTAATAATATTAAAATAATTATTGCAAAAAGTAGAATAAAGTATAAATTAATCATTTATTTTGAACTGCTCACACAAAAGAACATAAAAATTGACATATTTAAAGAAGCTTTGTTTAACAATGTGGGTATAATGAAACTTAAAACCTATGAGTATCTGATACTTTTTGCAATTATTATTTCATTATTTTAATATGTATTACTAATTTCCATAATTATTTTCATATAATTAATCGAATAATTATTATTATTATTAGTCCTATAATCGTGAAAAAATTACAGGAAATTCATTATAGGAAAATAATTGTAGGCCTATAATGATTTTGCTATACTACTTTTTCCTAGGGGATAGCCGGAAGGTCTATATGTTAGTACTTTTTACGTATTTAATATGATTTTACAATTCCAAAATTCTTTCTAAATAACCCTTAGACTCGTTTGCGAATTTTTCAGTAGAATATTTTCTGTCAAACAATTATTGTTCAATTTTCGAATGTTAAATTCTATTTGAGAAGCATACAAAAGCGCATTGTCAAGCTTCGATGTTCTCTTTTTGTATAAAGTACAATATATTTTATCGCTTTGAAAATAGCAGTAAAGCAAAGCGTAATACTGCGGTAAATAAATTAACGTATTGTATTATTCCTGAAGTTAATATACTTATAAAAAAGCAAATATATAAAACATATATCGCTCGACAGTCTTTTAGAGACACAAAAATGTATATTTTTCACACTGGATATATTTATTTCCTTTCTTCAACAGATTTTGAATAAAGCTAATCTATACAAAATTTCTATGTGTTTAAAACAATTTAGGGTCATTATTCGCCTATAAAATTAATTAAATTCCACTTATTTCTAAAAATTACGTACATTAAGAAATAATTATTTCACAATTTATTTCACTCTATCCATTATTGTATACATATAATTAACACTCTAGAAATATTTATGCTAACGAAAATAATGAGTTTTGTAATTGAATCATCTTTGTACTTGCTAAATGTTTACATTTTTAGGTTTTTTTATATTTTCTCCATTGGATTTCATGGTGAAGTAGGGCCACGTGCGAGAAGCGCCGCCATACGGCGAAATTTCGCACATAGAAAATCATAGCAATAAGGACCGGCCATCTTTTTTAGAGTCGGATAGGGCTGGATAGGGCTGCGCAGTGCCGGCACCTAACCTCACATAAATGCGTACGACTGGCACGGGACGAAGTACGAACGCAATGAAAACTTGACTGGATGCTTAGTTTATATTTAAAATATGTTTTTAAGCTTTTTCACATCAAACAATTGTTCTAGCGTTCTAGGTTAACGAATAAATTATATTTTTTGATTTATTAGAATAAATTCTCATAAATTCTCAAGAGAATTTATTTCTCGGTTACATTCTCGGTAATATTCTCGTTCTCGTTACCGTTCTCGAAGTAATATAACCGACTCAGAACTTTATCCATGCATTTGCTTGTTACAAAGTTTAGGTGGCTTTGGGTACGAAGTACCAGCACACGTCCGCTGATGGCGCCACATTCACGCTCAATGTAACACGCGGAGCTCAGTTTGGCGCGAAACTAGTTCAAAATTTGAATTCCGTGAATTTAATATTTGATTTTAAATGAATTAAATTACATTTTATTGAAGAAGAAATCCATCCACTGAAAAGTCTTCTTCGTCCGTTCCGCAATTAAGGGTTTAAAAACCCAACCCTTCAATGAGTGTTCTTCTTTTCTCTCTGAAAACGGTAATTTAGGTGAATCTAACCAAATGAATCGAAACTATTGATTTTACATTAGCAAAATAACTACAATGAATTTATTCCATTATTTCAGATGTACAATTTGACAAACGAAAAAACCGGACGCGTCCGAGTACAAGTTCTGATCTCTAGAGTCTGACCCCTCGCGACTTCGTCGTTGGGAGGTTCGGTGCCGTCGCAGCAGTCCTTAGCTCCCCACTCCTTCAGATGTTTATTTTTAATCGAAACCTCCTTCTCATTCTTTGACGTTTCGGTAACAATTGCGTACCTTTTTCAAAAGGTTTTAAACCTGAGCTATAAAATAGTCTGACATAATCAAACAGACCAAATAGAGACAGATGGTAACAATTCGAAGAGTAAAAATAAACCATCGAAAAAACATAAAGCGATATCAATTTGGAAAAATCCCAGTCAAATAATGAGTCAAATAAAGTCACTTGAAAAGATTTACAGAAGTCTCAAAAATCGAAGAGACTTTATTCACGAAAAATTTATTTTATATTTTTAAAATGTAGTCTTTATGTGATTGAAGTCTCTTCGATTTTTGAGACTTCTGTAACAATCTTTTTAAGTGATTTTATTTGACTCATTATTTGACTGGGATTTTTCCAAATTAACATCGCTTTATGTTTTTTCGATGGTTTATTTTTACTCATCAAATTGTTACCATCTGTCTCTATTTGGTCTGTTTGATTATGTCAGACTATTTTATAGCTCAGGTATAAAACCTTTTCAAAAAGGTACGCAGTTGTTACCGAAACGTTAAGGAATGAGAACGAGGTTTTGATTAAAAATAAACATCTGAGTCAAAAAATGCTTTTTGTCTCAATTTATTTTTAATTTATGTGGATCTTAAGACTAAAACAAATTCTCCAATTTTTCAAATTCATAAAAATTATCGGTCAAAGAGAGGATTGATTTGTACCCATCAAATCATTATACAAAAGTAGTTTAGTTGTTAGGATATATCCTATGCTAAACTTGTACAAAAAGTTTTCCGGTTCTATATGTTCCAGCTATTCTCAAAGTAATAAAAATTCCAAAAAGCTGAGCATAGCAGACGGTAAATTTGACAGTTTCGCGCGAGTTTCGAGGAGAATTTGAAAATTGCACTTCACAAATTTACAAATTACATTGGAAATCTGTTGCATTTACTAAATAATATTTTTAAAATAATAGTTAGTGGTGTGCTGAGTTATTTTAAATAACATTTCAATGAATATGACACTTAAACATTCAGCTAAGTATTGTGTATCGTACTGGTTATATTCCCTAAATGAAAATACTGTTTTTTTGTCTTTAAATAAAATAAAATTGATATCTATAATTATTATGAATTTAGATTTATGAGTAATTTGTGTCAATAATGTATTATTTTTTATTATTTTTATGTGAAGACATTCTAATAGGGCAATTATTATAATTGAAAATAGGAACAATTAAAGTGAAATGAAATTGAATTATTTGAATGGGATTTGAAGAGAAAGATTTGTTTCAAACATTTTTTAATATTATTTTTTTTTGGGAAGTACGAAAATTTTTGTAACAGCTCTCAAATTTACACTAATTTTTCTTGAAAAAATCAAAATTTCATTAAGTTTTTTGTTCATGCAATGGTACTGAATTAGTCGAGCAATTCTTTTCTCCATTAATTATTATAATATTCTTTTGAAACTGTTCGTGTCAAATGAAATTTCTTAATAACTTGCAAGCTTTCTTTATTTCTCTTCATATTTAGAAGAAAAAAAAGGTAGAAAAAATTGTCTAAATGTGAGAGTTGTTACAAAAATTTTCGTAATACCCAAGAAAAATAACTTTAAAAAATGTTTTAAAGAATTCTTTTGCTTGAAAACCCATTCAAAGAATTAAATTTTATTTCACTTACATTGTTTCCATTTTTAATTATAATAATTGCCTTATTGAATTTCTTCACACATAATTAAAAAAAAAAATTATTTACAAAAATTACTCATAAATCTAAATTCTTAATCGTTCATAGTTTCATAATCTAAATTCATAGATATCAATTTCATTTTATTTAAAGACAAAAAAACAGTATTTTCATTTGGGGAATATAACCTATACGATACACAGTAATTAACTTAATGTTTGAGTGGCATATTTATCGGAATGTTATACAAAATAACTTAGCATACTACTAACCATTATTTTTATAATATTACTTAGTAAGTGCAACAGATTTTCAATGTAATTAGTAAATTAGTAAAGTGTCATGTTCAAATTCTTCTCGAATCTCGCGCAAAACTGTCAAAAGTGTCGTCTGCTATGCTGAGCTTTTTCGCATTTTTATAAATTTGAGAATAACTGGAACATTAAAAACCGAAGAACCTGTTGTACAAGTTTATCATAGGGTATGTCCGAAAAACTAATACACTTTTGTCTATAAAAAAACTTTCCTGGTGGAGATATACTTAGAGTAGATATACTTAAGAGTAGATGCAAGGTTAGGTCATCGCTATTTTTAGACCAAAAGATGAGTCATAGTACTATTTTTAGTATCCTTTATGACATTATGGGGCCAACAGGACCAATGTAAAACGCAATAAGTAAGGACTTTGGACTATCACTGTTTATAAATGTCAATCATCGAATGACTCATTTTGCGACTTATATCTAATAGGTGGAGCCATATTACCTACTTTCTAATTGGTAAAATGGACATAAAACTCTATGACGTCAGCAATTTGATTGACTGGGGGCTAAAGTAGGGGAATTACTTCCTAGCGAAAATCTAGATTATTTCTAGATACTTTCTAGACTCTAGACTTTGCTCGTCTAGCGAACGTCTAGGGCAATTTTAAGACGGTCGCCTCGTCTACGGTCCATCTAGAGTTAATCTAGCGGCGTCTAGTAAGTTTTACCTGCGACCCTTTTGAGTCTAGCATTCATCTAGTATCATCTAGAAAGGGGTCAATTCTAGATGATGCGCTCCTAGACGATATCGTCTAGAAATCGTTCGAACCGCAATTATTCCTTTTATCCTGCGACAGACAATTTGAGAAATCGGACTTCAATTAATTTTGAGACTATGTGATTTGATCAAATCAGAAAATAGAAACTTTATATTGTTAAACGCGAAGCGCCTCGTCGCGTTCGGCTCTTGCTGATTTTTATAAATTATAGAATTATTTGCAAACTGCAAATTGTTGAACAACTAACTAAATTGTTAATAGTGCTTAATGGATTAAGTGCATATAGTGCAAGACAATCAAGGATTTTATAACTTAATCTTAATGTGTCCAATAATATGCTTATGAAGTGACCAGTTCAAATTGTGTTCTAAGTTGAAAACCTTATTGTTCTCCCGGTTACGGTTTCAACCATTCAACGGCAGCAACGAATTCCACTCTTCAACAAATCAGCGTCAGACTACGACGGAATTAAATTCTACTACAGCGCCAGGAACGTAACAAATTGGTGACAGCGGTCAGGGATTAGCTGCACCGAGAGAGCATTTAAAATTGAAATTGACTGATAAACACTAAGAACTGAACTGAAATATTGTTACTAGTTCATTGTGAAACCTAAAAATCGAACTTCTCTTCGAAAACGATTTTCAATTAATTGTGACACAATTAGTCATCATCAATGTTTTGAAAATGTCTGATCCAAATACCTTGTTGATGACATTGGTCGAACTCCTTTCGGATCCAGATTGTGAACCGCTACAACTGTGTCGTATCTATGATGATGGTGAAGGCTGAATCTGTATTGAAGTTTATCTACGAGGGTTACTATAAATTCTGCGTCGCACCACAGCATGTGCACATCAGTACTCTGCAATTAGAATAAACATTAGAAGTGCACATGTGATTTACTGAGCAGTTTTAAGGACGGATATAGCTCACAGAAAATTAACACAAACATGTTTTTCAAAAAGCCACAATCTTCTACCAGGGTTTTGGGTGGTTTTTCTCACGGTAGATAGGGTGTTATCAATTGCACCGAGATTGTAAACGATTGAATAGAGCCACCAGTTATTCCTCAGCAATCTTAGGCTTGAAGGATTTTGAGAATTTTATTAAAATTCTAATTTCAACGTGGAATCAAATACTTGAAGCAGACAACTGGCCCAGAACGGAAGAGGGTTACAGCAACGCTGGACCGGCCCCGTACGGAAGAGGTTTACGAAACCGAGGGACCTTTCTTCGAAGAGACCTACATAATTCTATTGGATTTCAAGCATAGAAGACTGCTTTCCAGATTTTGAAGAAATTGGATTATCAGTGAGTTATCAAGAATCGCCGGTGGATGAAGAAGTCGTGAAACTACAGGAATCTGCAAGCAAAAGCGATAAATTTCAAATACTGTATAGTCCAAGTAAGTCCAAACATTCAAAATGCCACGTTTTGCGAAGCGATCTGGTCTTTGAAGCGCAACGAGAGTACAAGCTCAGGTAAGAAATTCGTTAAATGAATCAGAAACTCTTAGGAATAGATTAGGAGACGATAATGCGATTAATAAAAATGATTCTGAAAGAACACTGATTGAGCCTCATCCTGGTATAGTGGTATTGATAATAGTAGTGATAGTACTAGGACTGTTTCAAAGGATCCTTATGAATCCACTGATCAGTTAGAAACTATTTCAGATAGACGAGAAGAAGTTGCACAAAATACTTCAACTATTTGAGGAAAAATAAGAGCGCAAGCTATTTTACACGTGTCTAAATTAGTACGGGACATGGTGCCAGAATTTGATGGTACTTGATGGTCTGTCACTATGTTTGTGGAACATTGTCAAATGGCCCGAAGCATGGTGATGATTCATGAAGTTCCCTACTTGACGATGTTAATTCTAACCAGAGTTATAGTCCAGTCAACGAAGCTCTGAAATAACATTTTCAAGGCTGCATCAGAAATGGATGCATTTTTGCATACACCCTATTTTTGAGGTGAGAAACCAGAATCTGAAATTAATTTTCAGTTGCAATGCTTTTCTCTCGCCGAAAATTGATTTTCCGAAGTTTTCCGCTTTTTTCTCAGGAACTACTGATCGTACCGAAAAAATAATGCAACAACGTTGTCGAGGAGGTCATTTTACATAGATCACGACTGTCAAATACATTTTGATAAGTGTTAAATCTCAAGAAACGAGTGATTGTTTGAAACGGCGATATATACAGGGTGTCCCAGACTCAAGTGTCCGGACTTATATAGCCATATAAAAATGAAAAAAATAAATAGAAAATTCCTTTTCCAAA
>CAKNXH010044676.1:0-12570 GCA_932178445.1 Andricus quercusramuli
GACTGGCGATTCGAGTGATCCTTGGTAATCACACAGGTCCCGTCGTCACGGGTCCTCGCATCCCCACTTATCGTACCGGTTGCGCACGCAACCGCACCTGTTTCGCATAGTGTTACATGCGATCTATATAACTCTTTCGCCCAGGAATTCGCAAGTCATTCAGTAGCGTATTTATTTTATTTCTTACCCGCTCTTAAGTAAATTTTATAAGTGTAAAATATTTATTTTATACTGAACCGTTTCAAACTCTCTCTGTATCAAAATCAGAGTTTTTGGGCACACGCCGTTCCTCCGACAAATGTTTTTGTCGAAGATGTTTGCTTCTTTTAAGATGTTTGTTTCGCGGTTCGATAAAGTCTAGCAGTGCCTCGAACCTCTTTCACGTCTATTTGTTTAAAATTAATTCCGTGAAAGTTAGACAGTTTTTCGCTTCTCCTGTAAAATTCGGGTTTTGGCACTTACGCCCGTATGCAGTGTGGCCCTTATTAATTTTAATGAAAAAAGAATTATTTTCGACAAAAAGTGGAAGTTACATTTCCAGTTAAGAAAATTAATTTTCATGTAGAAAACACAATTTTCAAGAAAATAATTAACCCGATCAGGTTATCGCTTTTTTTGGCACCTTCTCAGGTTATCGTTGGTTTTTTCAGACCCAAGGCATGTTAAAACGCTCAATTATCAATAAAAATATCTCGTAAAATTCCTGTACACTCTTGAACACTTCTACTTCAAGGGCACATTATAAAGATTGCAATAAAATTTGCACAAATATTTTATTTTTAGTGATAAACACACCCAACTTCCAAAAATGCAGACATTTACTAAAAAATTCATAACTTTTGAACGAATTGAGATATTTGAATTTTTCAAATAGCATTGTAAAGTTCAAAGAGCGTATTTTCACAGAAAAAATCACGAACTCGATGAAAACAAAAGAAATGCTTAAGCTTGTGGTGTCAATAAGCGCTTTTTTCGAAAGAGTAGTAGAGGATATAACTCGTTATATGTGCGGGTCTGCATGAAAAGGGTCCTCATGGTCGGTATGGAGTTACATATAGAGACAAATACTCAGATAAATTCCCCGCATTTTAGGCCCAAAGTAAACCTCCTAAGTTGAAAAATGAGTCACTGGAGCATTTTTGAAGTTGGGACTTCAAAAAACCGTTTTTCGAGAAAAACGCATCTAAACTAGGCGAGTGCCATAAGCACTTATGTTATATTTTGTCTTCGAACATGAGATATGCCTACTTTGGGTTACTATCTGGATACGAGTATAGTCCCAAATTCACTTTAGGTGCCAGTATCATCCCCAACTCAAACTCAAAAATGATCATTTTGACCTCAACTTAGAAAAACGCGAATATCTTCTAAACTAGAACCAGCCATGAGGACACTTTTCATGCGGACGCCCACATATTTCGAAGTATACAAATTTTATTTTTGTAGGAAATTAAACATATCCATGATGAAAAAAAATAATATGTTCACGCCTTCAATTCCATCATCTTAGAATTACTCGTTGACTCGTTCCGTACGTGGACAAAGAATTCTTGAGAATTCAGTGGATGTATCCTGCGCCATGCTATAAGAGATGAAAAATCAATATTTGACTCAAAAAAAGAAGAATTTTTCGACAATACTCATAAACTTCATAAAAATTCCAAAACTTACATTAACGCTCAAAACGAGTTTGCACTGAAGTTAAATTTATCGTGGGTCGTTTCAGACCCAGCGCGAACTTCATCTGCTTACTGCGAAGGCGAGGCTGTCGCTGGGGAAACGCGATTCAGCAAAAAGGGTCCTCTAGTCCAGAGGTTTTTTTAGGGTGGGGATAGGTATTATTGGGATACACGGATTCTGAGTAATGAGACAAAGGAAAAATGCCTTGGGTCTGAAACGACCCACGATAACCGAATCGGGTTAAATTTTGAACAAAAGAAAGGTTTTTCAACTAAAATGATGAATCATCAACCAAATAAATGAATTTTTAAGAAAGTAGTTCCACTTCCAACTAAGTAATTGAATTTTCTACATAAAATATGAATTCTCAACGAAAAACGTGATATTTTATATTTTAACCAAGCAGGATAATAAAATTAATTTCCACTTTAATTTATCGAAAATTCATCAACGCGTCAGGTTATTCAGGTCAGTCAGATTACCTGACCTGTAGCAACACCGTAATTTCAAAAAAGTATATGTTTTTTTCACTCTAGAATGTTTTTGTAAAAATCAATGTATTAATTATGATATATATATATATATTCATTTAAACAACAAGTGTTTTAAATTCTCTTTAATGAGCATATTCTCGAGAGCCTTTGCTCAACATACATTCTTGGGCATTTAAGAACTCTACTCACGTTACAAATAATCAAGACAGACTTAACATAATTTGTTTTTGCCATGCATATATCTTTTTTGCCACACCATTAAATAATTATTGAAAGTCGTAAAAAATTTCAACTATAATAGTATATTGCATTACAAGTGGTAGGCGATGGCCTTTTCGTGACAAGTGCAGTGTTTTTAGGACGAGTCGTAGGTGAGGGCACCGAAGGTGCCCGAACCGAAGACGAGTCTCAAAACACTGCACGAGTCAAGAAAAGGGCCTACCACGAGACATGCACGAAACTTTTTACAACAAGATCATGAAAATCGTGAAGAAAACGCTACCTGATCGAAGTTGCGGGGAGGGGGGGGCGGTCCAGGGCGCAGCCCTGGTGGGGGTGCAGAGGGCGAAGCCCCTGCTGGGGGGTTCGGGGGGCGAAGCCCCCCGATTGAAAAAAAACCAAATCATAAGTTAAAATTATGATAAGATTACGATAAGATTAAATTAAATAAGTTTAACTAACAAATTTTTTCATATAAAAAGAAGGAATTTAGAATGAAGATAAATGTATACCTGTTTATTTTAGCAACATTATTTTAAAGAGAACACCTTGAAGTGTATAACATTTTGAAGTAATTTAAATTTTCCCGCAACTTTGACTTGAGCAACTATAGCGCACCTAGCGGTGGAGAGGCTACCGGCTTTTATAACCTTATTTCTGAATACTGTCACGCGTTTGTTCGGTTTTCTTCAATAGTTAAATCAATGTGATATTATCGAAAATAGAGAAAATGTCAGATTCGGACGAAAGTGAAGTTTTTCAGTGTGCGCCTCCTATTTCTGCACGGTAAGTCGCGAGACGAGCGCGCTACAGTTGTCGCTGAAAACATCGACCTATTTCCGTCTTTATCTAACTATCTTCCTTTCACTTATTGTGAAAATGTGGAATGCTTACGAAAAGAGGCCTTTTCGTAAGCATTCCTCATTTCGTACATTCTTTATTCGCATCGTTCGAAATGCGCCACATTACACACAGATCATAAGTATGAAAACACGCCATTTTCATGATAGTGTTGTAAAAAAGTATATTTAGTATTGTATTCTTCATATTTTTACTGTGTTTGCTATTATAATATTATACAAAAAATACATTCAATTATAAAAATTATAGTTTAAGTGGCAGCACTTTCTGTGAACAGAATTTTTAATAGTAATCAATATACGAATCATTACACTTGTTCATTTTTAATTACAATAATTATAATTGATTTATGTGTCATAATTAATTATTGTTTTTGTAATTATTAATTATTGAGATATTTAGTATTGTATTCTTCATATTTTTTACTATGTTTGCTATTACAATAATTATACAATAATCATAATCATAACTACAATAATGGGGTTGTTGCATATTTTCAAATATTTTTTTTCCTAAAAAAAAAAATTGATTAGCATTTCGAACTCGAAAGTTCATTGCCTCACTACCCGATTCGGGTAGTGTTTCTAGGTGGATAAATACTACCAGTGTGGGTCCACCACACCCACGACGGGCCAACACCACGCAGTATTCCCCGAACGGTCACCCATCCAAGTACTACCCGCGCCCAACGCTGCTTAACTTCAGTGATCTTACGGGAACTGGTGTTTTCAGCGTGGTATTGCCGTTGGCAAATTTTTTTTTCCTCGTAAAATTAAAAGAACACCAAAAAAATAATGTAACTACGAAAGGAAAGTTTTTTTCAATTAAGTTTAAATATTTTTTTTAATGTTTGAAAAGGATACTTTTTGAATTTTTGCGGGAAGTAGTTTGCAGGAAGTACTTCATTCTGATTAGCGTGGTTGTCCGGTTGGTGACGGAATATAATATGGCCGCTAGCGATTGAATGTGTAAACGGTGTGAACAGTAAACATAACCTATTGTAAACGTGTTTTAAAAGTAAAAAAAGGGCCTAAAATACTTTTAAAATGCCTAGAATTTCACTAAAACACGGCTTTATAAAGTGTGACAGTGCGAAAAATTTGAATGAAACTTGGTATCTTTACCGGATCTTTCAACGGCTTGCGCTCATTTCTTTTTAACTTCTGTGCCCATAGGCAACCTTATAAATATTTGGTTTGGATTATCTTTGCTATTGCAGTTGCAATCTGGTACAAAACATTTTTTTTAAAGGCTGCTATTATTATACATAATTGTGAAATGTATATGCGTTCCGAATATATGATTGACTAAAAATTTGAGGTTATCTTTGGAAACATCTCATTCTCACATACTTGACTGATATCATTCATGACTATCTTTATCTAGGTTTTATATTTCAAGCAAAACTGTATTTTTTCAGTGAGATTTGGTTACGACTGGCTGCTGCTTTTCGATAATTTTAAGTAAACAAATATCTCTATTAGAAATTATGAATTGAATTTTCGCAAGCTGTCTGCTAGATACTTCGTTAGTCAATGTATCATTATGCTGATTGGTTACGCGCTTTTTCGGAAGTGACGTTTCAAGGTCACAGAGTTTTTGAATAGGGATTTGGATATTTTTCTTAAAAAATTTTTATCTCGACAATGAAGTATTCAAAAATTTTTTTGAATGCACTGAAATGTTTTAATGTTATGCATTATTTAAAAAATATATTACCTAAAATTCATGCAACGACCCCATTATAATTGATTTATTTATCACAATTAATTCTTGTATTTGTAATTATAAATTATTAGTTAAACATTTCATTTAGAATTATTAAGTATGAATCAAGTACTTTATTTGTTATTAATAATTATTTAATAATTACTTTACTTGTAATTATTAATTATTTATTAGAATTTATAATTATGTAAATTATAAAACCATTACTTTAGCCGACTGTGCACAACTCGTACAAATTATTTATAATGATTACTGTAATAAAAAGCACAATACAAGACAATTTTTTAGCTCTATTCGTTCTTCCCAAAATCGATGGTGTGAATAGTACGGGATTATGGAATATGTTGCAAAGAAGCACTTTAAATTTTTTAATATTACGCTCTTTTACATTTTATACTCTTTATAAATATAAGCCATACGTTACTGATTTTTATTTCAGCTTTATACGATTATTTATTTATTATTTCTGTTTCTGAGTTTTTTCTGCAATAACACATGCAGCGTTGAACCTGCTTTAAACTTCCCGCTTGTTGTCCTTTTAAAAATGGAGGTCGCTGTACGAATTTCTATGGGCCATTTGATTGGTTCACTTTTTTTAGTTGCGCGTGGCGAGACCATAGTTTCTTGGATCATGCTTTTAATTCATAGGTCCGTGTCCGATCAGATCGATTAGAGTGGAAGACATGGCTGCGTTGATTCCAAGAGGCGTGTTTCGAAATACTAGTAAGACTTGTTAGAAAACTCTATTGGCAAACTATGGATTTAATGCAAGAAACTCTGTTACTTAAATGTTTCTTTGGATAGTTTATATCTCGCTGCCTATGGACATTGCATTGTTCTATAATTACGTAATATTTTAGTTGCATTTGTATTTGTTCACGTTTGTTTTAGGAAAGCAAACGATATGTGCATCCATCGTGACTGTTCAACAATGTTGCTACTCACAATCACCAAAAGTAATAAAAAATGCAAGTGCAGTGAATATGAAAAGAGGTACCGGGGGACGTAGTTCATTCAATGGTACTGTTTGCACGATTTTTGGAAGTACCGGTTTCATTGGCCGATATCTAGTTAACCGTTTAGGGAAAGTCGGAACCCAGGTGCGTACATTTATATAAACAAGACCGTACGCGCGCTGAAGCGCGCGCGTTTTACTCATTTCGATTAATGACAGTTTTTAAAATTCTATCTGATGATTAAAGTTTTTCAATTATTCAAGATTCTTATAAAAGTACATATGCCTAAAAATCATGAAAAAAATAGTATAGTAATAATTAAATACATTCAATATTATTGCTATGTATATCGTATTCAAACTATAATCTATTTAAACAATTCTGTGAAAACATCATTTTTAACCAAATCACTATGGCGTTGTTCTCCTAAGAAAATCCGTAATGCTTGCCCAGACCTAACTCGCGAAAACGCCACATACAATTGTCCATGATTAATTACATCTTTACGAAGATCTACTCCGATGTTATCGAAAGTTTGTCCCTGACTTTTGTTAATAGTCATTGCAAATGCCAATTTTATTGGAAATTGACGACGTTTGAAAGTAAATAGATAAATATCTTCACAGTACAGTGTGATACGATGGATATTACAATTTCTCCTGCTTTATCACCTGTTAAAATTCTACATCGCAAAAGACTATTTGCAAGCTCTAGTAATTACAAGCGCGTCCCGTTACAAATACCTACGTCAATACTAAGGTGACGAATCAGCATGACAATGCAATTATTTCTTAACCTTAATTCATGGGGTGGAATATTTGGTGGATTCAATGTGTTTAAATATTCTGGCAGCAGTTATCAACACTGGTATAAAGTCGTTCTGTATTTTTGTCTAATAGCTTAACTACTCTGGAATTGATTTCCTCGACATCAACATTTCGTGCTGACAATATAGCTATCTTTTATATATCTCCAAATCTTCGTTCTTGTATAATCTTATTGAACCTCCATCTCCAACGGACAATAAATACCTAGCCAATTCTTGTTGCCCAGGCAGAGTACGCATATTCTCTGTCAATGACAATAAGAAAAAAAATTTCCGAAGTGAACTGAATTTAATTCATAAGTTTACCAATTCACTGCGAGTTGCATGAGTTTTTACAGGCAGTAATTGTCTAAAATCTACTCCTAGAATCATAATTTTCCCACCAAATGGCAAATCAGCATTCATAAAATCACGTTGTGTACGATCTGTCAATTCCAAAGCATACCTAGGGGCCATTGGAGCTTCGTCCCAAATAAAGACATAAACTTGTCGCAAGTATTGTGCATCTTTAGATTGGCTTTTTATACGTGAAACAGAATCGGATAACAGAGGAACTGGCATACCGAAAGTCTTATGTACAGTTTTTCTATGAGGAAGTAATATCGCAGCAATATCTGTGAATGTCATTGAATAGTTTAATTTTCGTTAAAAAAAAACAATGAATCTCCTAGAAAACAGTTGAATTTCTACTAAATTGTTTGAATTTTCTACCCAAAAATATGAAATTTCAAGAAATGTTAATTTTCAGCCTAACAGATAAATTTTCAGTTAAAAAAATTTATTTTCATCTCCAAAAACGTAAACTAAAAAAAAAAGCTGTTCACTTTTCAACCAAGGAGTTGCATTTTCAATCAAAGTAAAATCTTATCTTTGTATTTTTTTTTTAAACTTGTTAATCATATTTGAATTTTGAAAGGTTTCATTAATTTCATTTTTTTTCATGCAAGCTGTTACTATAATCGTACATTTCATGATTGAAAAGTGCAATTAATGTATTCTATAACTTATGTGACATATATTTATAAACCTGCTGGACGCAAGCCGAGGGCATCGATAGAGGTGAGCCAAGCTTTTGAAATCGGCGCCATAGTCACGCGCAAGCGCGCAATCAGGAAGGAAAGTTGCAGGCGTATCCCTAGACGCTTGTTTAAACGACACGTGCGTAGAGTTCTTAAATGCTCAAGAATTTATGTTGGGCAAATGCTCCCGAGAATATGCTCAGCATTGACGCTTAAACAGAGCATTTAAGGGAATTTAAAGCATTTATTGCTTAAACAAATATATATCATAATTAATACATATATTTTTACAAAAACATTCTAGAGTGAAATTAATATATACTTTTTTTAAATTACAGAGTTGCTACTGGTCAGGTAATTCCAGAGTCAGAGAATGTCAGGAAAAACCTGACAGATTTAGGGAATTTTCGATAAATTGAAGTTGAAATTAATTGTATTATTATGGTTAAAAATCGCCACTATTTGGTTGAAAATTATTCTGTTTTGGTTGAGGATTCAAACCATTTTGTAAAAATCCATGTTTTTCGTTTGAATTCAACTATTTTTGGTATAAAATCAAAATCCTTTTTGTGGTTGAAATATAATAAATCACGTTTTTTGTTGATAATTCATCTTTTTTGGTAGAAAATTCAACTACTTAGTTAGAAGTGGAACTACTTTGTTAAAAATTTATTTATTCGGTTGATGATTCATCATTCTAGTTAAAATCTCCCTCTTTTGTTGAAAATTTAATTCTTTTGTTGACAATAATGTTTCCTAGATGATAATTATTTTAACTGAAAATTTAACTCGTACATGTTTGGTTTAAAATTTATCTTCTTAAGTTGAAGATTCAAATTTTTGGTTTAAAATTCCTGTATTTTGTTGAAAATCGAAATTTTGTGGGAGAATATTTCATTTTTTTGGTGACTAATTCATCTTTTTGGTTGGAAATTCCTTAAAAAATTAAAATATTTGTTTGAAAATTCATGTAATTTGTTAAAAAATTCATCTATTTTGTAAGAAAATTCATATTATCGGTTGAAAATTGATCGTTTTGATTGGAAATTTGTTTTTTCTTATTTAGAATTAATTTTTTAAGCTGGAAATATAACTTCCATTTTTTGTCGATAATTTATCTTTTTTGATAAAAATGTAGTCTTCTTGGTTAAAAATTATACTATTTCGTTGAAAATTTACTTTAATTTAATTGGAAATTAATATTTTTACTGAAAATTTAAATAGGTATTCTATTTTTAAATGAACATTTATCTGTTTTAGGTTAAAATTCAACTATTTGTTTAAAAAATTGAACAGTTTTGTTGACAATTCTTTTGTTTTTTGTTTGAAAATTTATTTTAGGAACTGAAAATTATCCTACTTTATTTTTGGTGGAAAATTTATCTTTTTAGTTTGAAATTCATGTATTTGGTTGAAAATTAAATTTTTTTAAATTGAAGATTCATCATTTTAGTTGAAAATTCACTTTAACTATTCCATTTTTTGTGGCAAATTTACTTTTTTTAGTAGAAATGTAATCTTTTTCGTTAAAAAATTATCTGTTCAGTAGAAAATGTAATGAATCTTTTTTTTTTAAAGAATTAATTTCCTTGGCTAAAAAGAAAACTATTTGGTTGAAAATTCTTTTTTATTTGTTGATAGAGAAATTTCATGTGTTGGGTTGAAAAATCAAATTCCTAATCAAAAATTCATATTTTCGTTTGAAAATTCATCATTGTGATTGAAAATTAATTTCTTCGTTTGAAAATTTGTTTCTTTTTGGATGAAAATTAATTTTTTTGACAGAAGATATAACTATTTCATTTTCGCTTGAAAATTTATATTTTTAGTTGAAAATTAATTAATTTCGCTGAGAACTCGTTTTTTCCAAATATACTTCTGTAACTGAAAATTGAAATATTATATTTTTGGTTTGTAAATTTATCTTCTTTAGTTTAAAATTGAATTATGTCGTTAAAAAATAATTTTTTTGTTATCAAAAAAATAGCTATTTGTGATACAAGTGCGTAAAATAGGTGATTGTGTGCGAGTGTGAATTTTGCAGCATAAGCCGGAGGCTCGTAGGCATGAGTCGGTGGTTAGCGCACGAGCGAAGCGAGTGCGAAAACGTAGACGAGTGCTGCGAACCGCAGGCGAATGATGCAATCATACGAGTTAGCAATCACCTACGCGCATGTGTATCACACGCTATTTTTTGCAACGCCCGTCCGAAAAAGTTGTCAGGAGGTGGTAACGAATAATACTAATTTTATATTGCATAGAGTGAAGTAAAGAAATTACAAAAAAAAAAGAATTTTTCAATGTTTGAAAAAAAATTTTCTGAAAAAAAAATTTGTGCAAAAAAATGTTGAAAAAAAAAATTTGTGAAAACAAAAATTTGTGAAAAAAAATTTTCGAAAAAAAAATTTTGAAACAAAAATTTGTTGGAAAAAAATTATTGAAAAAAAATGTTGGCATTTATACTTTTTAGCCCCCCACCCCCTCGGGGGGGGGGGCTACGAAACCCTACAAACAAAACGTCAATCATTAAAACATTTGTTCAAGTTAAATGTAAATTTATTTCAAGAAGATACCAACAACAGTGTTTAAAGTTACCTATGCCAGTGTCTAAAGTACCTCATCTCGAATGTGCGCATGCGCAGCTTTTTCACCAGTGTCTAAAGTAAGCCATCTTCAAACTGCGCATGCGCGAAAAAATTTTCACGCACAGTCTTCTCAAATAAGGTACTTTAGGCGCCATCTACATGCATGCAATCGTCAACTGTTGAGGTGGGCGTTGCAAAAAACCGAGGGGTGTCTCACTCAGGATTCAAATGAAATCGTTCGAACAAAGTAAACGAAGTCGTACGAATCCTAACGATTTTTATGAATTCTGACTTTGACGAGCCGGAATCCTTTTTGTGGAATCGGGAGCTCCGAACGCTATACAGTCACAGCGTTGCGGAACGTTGTACCTACGAATTCGTACAGAGTCCCACTAAGTTTGACGAATCCGAACGAATCCAAGCAGTGACTGCGAAGCGCGGAGTCGTCCAATGCGTAGAACGTACGAGTGACACACTCAGTGCTGAAATATTTCCCTTTTTTCTACTGATTTCTGAACATTAAAAATTATTTAAAGAACATTTACAAATGGTTTCAAGTTGAAGTGGCAATAGAAAAACTAAGAATAAAAATTAATATAAGAATTTAGTGATTCATATAATAATGAACTATTACAATTTAATTAATTCTGGAGCAAAAGAAAATTATGTTGACTTTGTCCTTAATTTTCAACGAGTAAAAATCAATTGACCAATTTAATTAATTTATTAATGTATAATTACAAATAGTTTTATTAATATTTAATAGTAAAATACCTTGAAACTTTTCCAGAAAGTAGGCCTGAGCAGAGTAAGGGTTTTTTTATCATAAAATCACAGTTTATTGTAAAAATCGTTTTAAATGTTTCTGGGAAAATTTTTAATGGTTTATGTTTAATTGAAAAACAATAATTTTGAGTTTTGAAGATTGCAAAATGTATGAGGAAAAAGAATATCGAAGACTTTATGACAATTATTTTAATTTTTTAGGATTAAAAATAATTTTAGGTAAACTCAATTATGCAGGGAGTCAAGAGAATGAAAAAATATTCTTAAGCTCGTTCTAAAGATTCATGGGAAAATTTCAAATGACTTTTTCCTTAATGAATTCTAAGAAAAAATTGAAAAAGAATACAAAACACTTTCAATTAATTCCTAAAATTTTGAAAAAGTGAGTAAAAAATTTAAAAGCAAAATTTTGCCACAATAGGTAATATTAGAACAAACTTGAGTAAGTATAAGAGATACTTAAAAGTTTTGGCAGGATTGAGAAATAATAAAAATTTGTAAGATATTTTAGGCATTTTGCAATGTTTCAAGAAAATAAGAAAAATATTCTTTAGGATTTGAAAAATTAATTTTAAGAGAATATTTAAGAAGATTTCAAGACATTTCAAAAGATTTCGAAAATTTTCAAAGAAGAATCTGAAAGATTTTAAGACAATTTTTAAAATTTTGCAGAATTAAAAAAAATTCACGAAAATATTGAATAATTTTTAAATATCAGTGGGCTTACAAATTTTGAAGGAATACAAAAATGAATTTCTCAAGATGTATGGGAAAATGTTTGAGGATTATTCATTTTGGAAAACGAACTTTAAAGACTTTTTTTGTTTCTTCCAAACTTCTAAAAGTTCTGAATATCTTTTTAAAAGGCTCGAATTTTTACTCATATTTTTTAAAATTCTGTAAAATAATTTTTTTTTCAAATCTTCTGGATTCTTTTTTAACACATCTGAAATATTCAAAAATATTTTCTAATTTTCTCAAGAATCTTATAAAATTTATATTCATATAAGTTTTAAAACAAACTGATAATACATCTCTTCTCATAAGTAATTTCAATATTTGTGACTCGAAAAAAAAACTTTCAACCCATGGTAGGCACACTGGTGCGAATTCGCACCAAAGAAAATTTCAATTTTGTAGAATTCAAAGGGAAATGAATTCAAATGTTACATGGGAAGGCATATTCACTTTTCAAATTATCGCTAATTTTGATAGTAAATAACGAACTTCAAAAACGGAAAATCCCAAGTCGCACCAGTTTGTCTATAGAGAGTGCGTCAAATGAGTGTGCCTCACTGATATTATATATATATATATATATATATATATATATATATATATATATGTATATGTATTATATATATCAGTGGTGTGCCTACCACGGGTTAAGCGTAATATGTAAATATTTTCTCCCCA
>CAKNXH010044678.1:0-16387 GCA_932178445.1 Andricus quercusramuli
TTTTTTCCAGATGGCAGTTGCTCTTAGTGGTACCCTGCGGTGGTTGTTTAACTTTTTTTTAATTATATATATAAATATTCGGTTTCGGTTTCGATTCCCTTGGAATAGAACCGAAGGGCTTATGACAAAGCCACCGAACGCGTCCTCGGGTAGCGGATAGAGGATCCCCGTACCAAGGGTTTCTGCTGAATATGGTTACAACAATTAATAAGCAGTCGTAGACAATTGTCCAGGGATGGTCCCGAAGGAATAACCCCTAAGCGAAGGTGTGAGAACCTTGCCGGAAACTGCATGGCACCTGGGTGAGGTGCCTTTAACGGTGACTCTGGGATATCGGGCGACGTCTCAGAGTATCAGCCTTATCCTTGCACGCAAGGCTCTACAAGGATTGACAAACCCTTTCCCTAGCTGCTCGTGGGAACAACAATGAAACCAACAAACCACCAAAATGTTGTAGATGCGGTTCAAAACGATCGAACGCGCAGAGCACCCGACAATGGATCGGCAAACAATGCCGATCATCCTAGAGTTCGGGGTGCTGAAAATAATTTAGATGGAAACACGACGCCGAACCGGCGAAACGCCCACATTCAGTGGACGGATCAACTTGAGAATGACGTGCTAGACTGCTACGATGCCAGTATTATTCCTGTTCGCGGAGGCTTTATGGCGCGTACGCATACTCTGTGGTGCCAGAAACACCCAGAGCTTCAATACGTTTCACATCAGTCTTTGCGAAATCAAGCCGACTACCTCAGAAAAAATGGATATGTACGCGGAGCGCTTCCTCAACCGCTGCTTGAACAAGCTGCAGACGAAGATGAAACGACATTAAGACCAACCGCAGCAAGCAGGTACTTTCTGGAAGATGATCGCAATTTCAGTACAAGGAGGAACACCAACATGCAAGTTCCTCTTATGCCCCAAGATCTGGCTGAAATGGATGTCTCCCTTCGTGGAGATATCTCGCAAGAGTCCGACCTCTGGACCATCAATTGCTCAGTTTATGGTGCTGCGAGAGTTTTGTCTGATTCAAATCGAAGGCTGAAACCGACGATGGATCAGAAGACCAGACGACGCTTGCATCAACTGAACAAGAAAATTGGATGGGAAAGGCAGAATGCGTTCCGTGTTCAATGTGTGATTGACTACATAACATCTGGTAGACCGTTCACGGAAAGGGTTCGAAAGTTCGCCGAAGAACTAAGGACCTTGAATCAAACACTGAACAAGTCAAAGCTGCTGACAATCAAGCAGCATATTGTTGACAAAATATGGCTGTTATCTGACGCACGGAGGAGGATACAGAAGAGGGAGAAATGCAACAGGGAGAATCAACAGTTGCTTGCTGACCCATCACGCCTCTTCAGTGATCCCCCTGTTTTTGTAAAAAATCCACCCAAGCCCAAGGAGGCAGAAACTTTTTGGAGAGAGGTGTACAAGATCCCGAAAACACTAGAGTTGAAAGGAAATACTGACAATATCATCCGCTTCAAGGAGTTTTGCGACAGCCTCATAAAATCTGAGGAGGAGTGCTCATCAGTCACTGCCGAAGAGGCGAAAAAAGCACTTAGAGGCACGAAGAACTTTTCCGGTGCTGGACCAGATTGTATCAAGAACTTTTGGTGGAAGAAGTTTACTTCTATACACCAAAATTTAGCCCGCATATTCACCTCATATTTAAAATCGGATACGCCCATTCCGCAGTGGCAGGTGTTAGGACGCACTATACTCCTACCGAACAAAGGCAACTTGTCCAGACCAGAGAATTACAGGCCAATAACTTGTTTAAACACACTGTATAAGATCTTTACGGCTGTCCTTAACAACATGATTGTTAGACGAATTGAGCCGGTATGGCGAGAGATGTACGAACAACGTGGCTCAAAAAAAGGTGTAGCAGGCTGTCGAGAGAACCTGCTAATTGACAGGTGTGTCTGTAAAGACGGTACCGCCCATCAGCGCGTCCTGTCAATGGCCTGGATTGACTACCGGAAAGCTTTCGATTCAACCTCTCATAGACTTATCATCTGTCTGTTAGAATGCTTGAAGGTACATCCACACATAGTGAGATGCATAGAGAGATTGATGCTTCTTTGGAAAACTAGATTTACCATCTCATCTAGGAACCATCGTCTGACGTCGAACAAGGTCACCTTCCAGAGGGGCGTCTTTCAAGGGGATAGTATGAGCCCTTTGCTTTTTGGCATCACACTTCTGCCTCTATCTGTCGCAATACGAAGTTCTCCTGGATACCTCTGTGGCGAAACTAACCAGCGTGAGCATAAGGTAACTCATGTATTTTATATGGATGACCTGAAGATCTATGCCGCTGGTAAAAGCAAACTTCAAACTTTTCGTGGATATAAGTGCTTTAGACATCTTAACACTGGAGAGAATTATACATATCTGGGCGTGTCTCAAAGCCGCATTCAGGACGTAACATCAGTGAAGGAGTCTCTCCGAGGCAGAGACAAGCGTCTTCTTTGACAGATTTTGTCTTCCAATCTGTCGGCTTGCATATCAATTCGTCAGTTCCGCGATTATACATTTCACGCCGTCAAGGCGGACGCGGACTTCTGAATCTCTAATGTCTTCATAACCGAATTGTTTTAAGTACAGCTTACATCGTTGCGAATGGCAGAGATCCTCTCCTAAAGATGGTCAGAAACCACGAGATGATTGGCGAAGGAGCGTTCCATTACAAAGCCGCGGAGCAAGCTGCCGAGACCCTTGGCCTGAATTTCAACATCAGAAGTGAGGAAAGTGCATTACTCCATCTAGATGCTTCACGTCTAAAAGCCGAAGTAAAGAAAGCAGAGGTTAGAAAATTTCTCTAAGAGCTACTCGACAAGCATATGCACGGAAACTTTCACAGAAATGTAGAAAAACAGTCCTTGTCAAAGGAGCAAACTTTTGCTCTCCTCAAATCATCAGGGCTCAATTCAGGTACAGAGGGCTTTATTTTCGCATGCCAGGACGGTGTAATCTCCACCTTAGCATACCGCGCCCGCATTTTATGTCAAGAAGTTCCCAGTGATAGGTGCAGTGCGTGTCATGCACACGCTGAGTACCTAGAACACATACTATCGGGGTGTCCGACCCACGCAGGAACAACGTATATCTATAGACATAATGCGGCCCTGAAAGTACTTTATTACCACCTTTGTCGCTCTTACGGTGTTGGTCGCGACCCTGCCCTGCCGAACGCTCCAAGGGATATAGATTCAATTGTCCGAAACAAGAAGTGCCAGATTTTTTGGAACCACGATTTTCGGGCAGGAGTCTCCGTTGCGCACTCGAGGCCTAACATTGTTCTCTAAGACTTCGAGAAACGAGCGATATTCGTGATCGAATTCTCGGCTCTGTCCGAATACAACATCACTGCAAAGGAGAAAGAAAAAGAGGAGAGATATCAAAACCTTAAGAGAGAGCTGCAACGACTGTACCCAAAACATTCGGTACGAGTAATTGTCCTTGTGATAGGTGCTCTGGGAGGTGCTAAATTATCACTGGTTCGTAACCTTAAAGCCATACCCGCGTGCCCAAAATATGCCAAGGCACTTGCGAGATGGATGCAGAAAGCTGTCATCCTTGGGTTGCTTCGTGTCCTCAAGACACACGAGGGTTTCGCCGCCCTGTCGTTGTGATTTCGACGTTCCCTGTGACCACCCATCTCACGGATGTGAGACGTGGCTATAGGTGTATTTTACCGCGGTTCTACTGGGGGCTATTGACATTTTCTTTTTAGATGGCAGTTGCTCTTAGTGGTACCCTGCGGTGGTTGTTTAACTTTATTTTATATATATATATATATATATACCAACACATTATAATCGCATTTCACATTTTCTCTGTATATTTGCCAATTTTATGTGTACCTGTTTATGCGTATTTTGAAGCAGGTTCTGATATAAGGGATCCGAATGGTTCAGTTTCCTTTCTTTTTGGTATTCAAGTTTTCAATGATATACTGAGCAGTTCCTTCATCTTCGTAACTTTAATTTTTTGCTATATTCTATATGCAATCCTATTTCGCTACTTGATATATCTAATCTTTTTTTCCTTCACTCTCGAAGCGGAGATCTCGATAAAACTAACGCGATTAAGGAGTATTGTGGAATCGACAGAAATATCCAATAGGGTTCATGTTAGGGCTTCCATCGATTCCGTCTCATTAGACACACACATAGATAACGGATCTTCTCGCGTATTGTTAAGAACATTTGCTTGGGATAGATAACCGAGACTACTGGGACGCAGCTTGACTGTGATAGGAAATCTCGTATGATCGTGGCTGAAGGCTCAGCAAATACTATTATCGGCAAAGGCAATTAGCCTATAACGATTAATGGAGTTACACGGGCATGTGAGGTTAGAATCGCAAATAAACCTGGACACATAATTAATATTAGGTCTGGATGATCAGGCGAAGTTTGACATGGCATTCCTCTCAAGGTCGCGTAAGGATTTCATGTCAGATTGTGAAGGGAAACACTATCCTTTAAAACAATGGTTAGTGGAAGAGACAAGTTGTAGTGGTATAGCAGTTCTATTTGAAGGGAAGGAGGAAGCTTTGAAGTCATTTTTGAAAACAAAGTTCCCTCCAATATCGTAGGACCCATTAGGCTGACCCACCTCATCACCCACTCCATTGATGTGCAGGGACATGGCCTAGTTAAGGAAAGATATAGGATTGTGTCCCCTGAAGTACAGGCGTTCATGTTTGAAGAGGTTCATAGGTTGTTGGCTGAGGGTAACATAGAAGAATCGTACAGCGAATGGTCCGCACTCATCATGATGGCTTGTAAGCCTGGAGGGAAATATCGTTTGTGTTTGGATTTTCGGAAACTAAACGCTATTTCCAAGAAAGATGCGTACCCTCTTTCATATATGACAGACATTCTGCGACAAATCAAAGCTGCGAAGTATATCATGAAATTAGATTTGAGTGCCGCGTTCAACCAGATCCCGCTAGATAAGGCAAGTCAGGCATATACAGCGTTTACAGTACCGGGAAGGGGGCTGTTTGAGTTTGAAAGGATGCCCTTTGGGCTCGCTGGGGCCCAATGCCACATTCCAGAGGCTCATTGATAGGATGACAACCCCAGAAATAAGACCCAATGTCTTCAGTTATCTGAACGATATAATTATTGTAACGGAAACTTTCGATAAACCGCGAAACGGAAGTGGGCTTGGCGATAAATCCAGATAAGAGTGAGTTTTGTCATTCTGAGATTAAGTATTTTGGATTTGTCGTCAACAAGGACGGTCTCAAAGTAGACTCCGATAAGGTGGCTCCTATAGTCTCGTACCCTGCCCCTAAAAAAGTGAAACAACTGCGTAGATTCATGGGCATGGCTTCTTGGCACAGGCGGTTTATACCGGAATTCGCGACATTAGCCGAACCACTCACACGACTTTTCCGAACTAGTATCATGTGTCATTAGGCGGAGGAAAAACAAGAGGCTTTTGACAACTTGAAGGCTGCCTGGACTAGCGGCCCAATACTTGGGTATCCAATATTTAATGAGGTAGACGAGAATCCCTTCAATCTCCCAAACGACGCTAGTGCCTCAGGTCTAGGAGTCTTTCTAGACCAAAAGCAGGATGGCGAGGAAAGGATCATAGCAGCCTTCGCTGGCTAAGCAACCTGCGTAACCCGACTGGAAAACGAGCAAGATAGGGCTTGGAACTCCAGGGCTACGAGTTCGACATCACACACCGTAAAGGTGCATTGCACCATGTCTCGGACGCGCTGTCAAGAATGACTGAAGATGATGAGATACTGGTAGCTAGAATAGGCGTGACGGAAGATTCATGGTGTTTGCGCCGCTCAAAACTGGTCGAGGACAGGCCGAAAAGCTTCTCTCGTTGGAAAATAGAGAATGGGATGCTTTATTGATAGAAACCAAATCCGACAACAGATGGATTGGTGTCCTACTTAGAGTCTTGGAAATTGGTCTTGCCAAAAAAATATAGAGTAAAAGCAATAGAAGAGGCCCACCAAGAACCTCAATCGGGGCACTTTTGCCACGAAAAGACATACCAGCAGCTGGCCCTCCAGTATTATTGGTGAGGGATGTTTCGCGATATCGTCCATTACGTGAAAGGTTGCGTTACGTGTCAAAAGTGTAAAATAGAGCAGGCGCGCCCGGCTGGTCCATCAAGCTAGCACCACCACAATCGAAATTTAAAGACTCAAACTTGGAAAAAACAAAGTACACCACAATTTTTGGCTTATTTTGGGCTCATGAGAGCGCGAAAGAAAAATTAAAACACCACCCCCTATGTGCGAAAAAACCACCTTCTTGCCAACAATAAAATCTGCAAAAAATAAAGTGCGTCATAGTTTTGGGCTTATATTGGGCTCTCGAATAACCAAACAAAATTGTCAAAAACCACTCTATGTACAAATTGATGGTAGGAGCCCAAAATTCTGAGCTGGAAGTTTTGAGAAGCCCAAAAATTAGAGACCCTATTAACACAATAATATTCTGAAAAAGATTACTTTTTGACAAAGTCATATCTGCTTCGCGTCAAGGGGGTTGTTTTTGAAGTTAAGGGGTGAAGCTCAAAAATCGGTGTTGGTATTTTTGAGAATTCCAGAAATAAGAGACTCTATTTACACTGTGAAATTCTAAAAAAGATTATTTTTTTGAAAGTTAAATCTGCGTCGTGTCAAGGGGCTACATCTAGACGTTAAGGGTTGGACTCCAAAAATCGGTGTTGGTATTTTTGAGGAGCCCAGAAATAGAGAACATAATCTAGAGTTTTTTGGAAGTCTCTGATTTTTGGGCTCCTCAAAAATACCAATACCGATTTTTTGATTTCAACCCTTAACGTCAAAATACACCCCCTTGAAACCAAGCAGATATGACTTTGTTAAGAAATATTCTTTTTTAGAATTTCACAGTGTAAATAGAGTCCCTCATTTCTGGGCTTCTAAGAAATACCAACACCGATTTTTAGGCTCCAGCCCTGAAGGGGATTTATCAGCGTCATAAAATGGAATGTCAGTTTCCGGCCGAACGGTTAAATATTTTTGTCTGATATTTGGTATACCTCATCTAAAGATTGGTCTCATTTGTTGTGAAGTCTCGATTTTTTGAAAAAATGTTTATATTTGACGTTATAAACAAAAAGAAACGAACAATAGAAAAAAATGCAGTAACGCTCAGTACTAGCTGAGTGTGTATTTTCGAGGCCTGGGCAATCGAATTCCTTTAAATGTAGGAGGCAGACTCCCCGTAGAGCGAGCGGAAAGTCTGGAGCGCGTCGAATTATCCGAAACGAATCACCCTCCTATTGTCATGAGATGCAGGCCGGTGCAAAAAACTGAAATTATGGAAGCATTGCGTGATTCAATTTTAATTAGCAGAAATAATTTATTCCTATAATTTCAAGAAAGTGAAAAAAATATTCATGAAAATCGGTTTATATTGGCAGTAATAATAGAAATGTTGAAGTGCACACGATGGTATGCAAAGATACAAAGCAGTATGGGAGGAAACGCATTTTTTTCGTTCAAAAGGCTACAGCTTTCACTTTTGCCCCAATCCGCAATTTCCTTTTTAATTGAAGAGCGCTTTTCTAAGAGAACCTTAGTCAAAGATTGTTGCATTTTCATTTTCTTATTTATTATATGTTTACTCGAAGTATGAGAAAATCGAGATTTTCCACAAAATCATTATTTACTCTTCAATAGTTGTTTGCATGTAATGAAAATCATCTTAAATCGACGCAAGAGTACTCCCAGAATGCAAATAATTTGATATTGTCTGCTCTAATCGTTATAAACAAATGACATAAACAAACAGCTACATAGTGTAATTTTTGTTGAAAAAAATTTATTTTCTGATGAATATGCTGTAAATTATAGTGAGAGTAAGTGTTAGTCACAATTTTCATGAAACATCAACAATTGTAAATGTTGTAAACAATTTTTGTAAAAATTTTGAATTTGTTTCTTCCTTTGTCATCTGAAATTATGTAAATATTCAGAAAAGTAATCTATGTTTGATTATGTGTGTTGAAATACAACAATTGTTGATTTTGTAAACAAGTGAAATAAGTAAATATAAAATTCTCTCTTGGAAAAGTTGTTATTATTTAATTTCAAATATGAGGATTCGCAGGTATTTAACAATATTTTAATTCTTATTGTGAAAAGTTTGTTCTTCTTTGGAAATAGTTTGAATTATCGTGAGAGTGATTGTCAGTAACAATTTGCATAAAACATTATACACCATTTTTTTTGAGAATTTTGGAATTTGTGCTTTTTCGATTTCGGATTTTCCTTTATCATTTGAATTGCTGCAGATATTATTGAAAAGAACATAGGTTCAATTATATTCGTTGAAATACAAATCCGAAACAAATGAAAGAAGTAAATACAAAACTGTGACTTTTCGGTCTGCAAAATACTTTTTCTTGCACTGAAACTGCTTCAAATGTTTGCGAGAGAGATTAAGAGTAAATATATCATTTATAGTTAATATATTATTATATTATGTAAAATTGACAATAAACATTTGTTATTTATTGTTATTACTTCTTTAAAAATATTACGAAAGTTGTATGTATTAAAAAATATTTTAATTGTTATTCTTCTCTGGAAATCCTTAAAATTATTGCGCTAGTCAATTAACAATTTATATGAAACATTAACATTAATTTGTTGTTTTTTGATTTCGTATTCTACTTCATTATCTGAATTGATGCAAATACCTTGGAAAATAACATGGGTTTCATTATCTTTCTTGAAGCACAACAAGTGTCAATCTTGCAAACAAATGGTACGTTGGCCTGGACAGATTTTTGTTCACTCAAACTGCTTCTAGTTTGTGTGAGGAAGATTGGCAATAAATATTTCCATTAAAAATAAACAATATAAAATTGCTATAAGAAATTTTTGTAACGAAGTCTCTAGATGAGCGATTTTACCTAATTTTGACTCCTCTGAATCATTTAAGTTAATTCAGAAATTCTGGGAAATGATACATATGTCATTCTATTGGTTTATTTTATAATCAATGAAAATGAAGAAATGAAAATTTTGGTCATTTTTCCGTTCGAAAACAAGGCTTTTGTCAACTTTTTCTAATGGCAGGTGGATATAAATTGCAGGATGTACGTGTCTTTTGGCGTTAGGTAACCGACTTATTGATCTGGTAAAATGGATCAATAAATGGCTGCTTTTAAATACATGAAAAATTCGTGACATTCAAAATTACAAAAATAGATACTAAGATTGATCTATTCTTATTTTCTACATAAAACAAGTGACAGCAAATCTGTCTCACCAAAATTTGAAGCAATTTCAGTGCAAGAAAAAGTATTTTGCAGGCCGAAAAGCCACAGTTTTGTATTCACTTCTTTCATTGTTTAGGATTTGTATTTTAACAAATATAATTAAACCTACGTTCTTTTCAATAATATCTCCAGCAACTCAAATGATAAAGGAAAATCTAAAATTGAAAAAGCAGAAATACCATAATTTAAAAAAAAATTGTGTATAATGTTTTATGGAAATTGTTACTGATAATCACTCTTACGATAATTAAAACTACTTCCAGAGAAGAACGAACTTTTTTCAATAAAAATTTCAATTTCGTTAAATACCTGCAAATCGTAATATTTAAAATTAAATAATAACAACTTTTCCAGGAGAAAATTTTATGTTCACTTATTTCATTTGTTTACAAAATCAACAATTGTTGTATTTCAACACACATAATCAAACATAGATCACTTTTCTGAATATTTACATAATTTCAGATAACAAAGGAAGAAACAAATTCAAAATTGTTGCAAAAAATTGTTTACAACATTTGCAATTGTTAATGTTTCATGAAAATTGTGACTAACAGTTACTCTCACTATAATTTGAAGCATATTCATCAGAAAATAAATTTTGTTCAACAAAAATTACACTATGTGGCTGTTTGTTCATGTCATTTGTTTATAACAATTAAAACAGACAATATCAAATTATTTGCATTCTGGGAGTACTCTTGCGTTGATTTAAGATGATTTCCATTACATGCAAATCGCTATTGAAGAGTAAATATTGATTTTGTGAAAAATCTCGATTTTCTCATACTTCGAGTACACATAGAATAAATAAAAAAATGAAAATGCAACAATCTCTGACTAAGGTGCTCTTGAAAATTTAGCGCTCTTCAATGAAAAAAGAAATTACGGATTGGGGCCTTTTGAACGAAAAAAATGCGTTTCCTCCCATAGTGTGGTGTATCTTTGCATACTATCGTGTGCACTTCAAAATTTCTATTATTACTGCAAATATTAACCGATTTTCATGAATATTTTTTTTTTTCTTGAAATTATATGAATAAAATATTTATGCTAATTAAAATTGAATCACGCGATGCTTTCATAATTTCAGTTTCTTGCACCGGCCTGCATCTCATGACAATAGGAGGGTGATTCGTTTCGTGTAATTCGACGCGCTCCAGAGTCTCCGCTCGCTCTACGGTGAGTCTGCCTCCTAAACTTGACGGATGTCGATTGCCCAGGCCTCGAAAATACACACTCAGCTAGTACCGAGCGTCACTGCATTTTTTTCTATTGTTCTTTTCTTTTCGTATATAACGTCAAAAAGAGACATTTTTTCAAAAAACCGAGACTTCACAACAAAAGAGACCAATCCTTAGATTAGGTGTGCAAAACATCAGACACAAATATTCAACCGTGCGGCCGGAAACTGCCAATCCATTTTATAACGCTGATAAATCCCCTTAACGTTCAAAAGCAACCCCTTGACACCAAGCAGATATGACTTAGTCAAAAAATAGTATTTTTCAGAATTTCACAATTTTAATAGAGTGTCGGATTTTTGGACTCCTCAAAAATACCCACACCGATTTTTGAGCTCCAACCCTTAACGCTCAAAAGCAACCCCTTGACACCAAGCAGATATCACATTGTGAACAATTTTTTTTTCCCAGAATTTCGCAGTACAATTGAAGTCTCTGACTTTTGCGCTTCTTGAAAATTCCAACACTGATTTTTGAGAGCCAGCCCTGAACCTTTAAAAGCAACCCCTTGACACCAAGCAGATATGAATTTGTCAAAAAATAATCTTTTTTCGAATTTTACAGTGCAAATGAAGTCTCTGATTTTTGGGCTCGTTCAAAATGTCAACAAAGATTTTTGGGCTCCAACCCTTAACGTCAATAACAACCCGCTTGACACGACGCAGACTTAACTTTGTGAAAAAATAATCTTTTTCCCAATTTCACAGTGTGAGTGGAGTCTCTTATTTCTGGGTTTCTCAAAAATATCGACACCGATTTTTGGGCTCCAACCCTTAACGTTCAAAAGCAACCACTTGACACCAACCATATATGACTTGATTAATTTTCTGATGTTAAACTTTGTCGATTACTGGTCAAATAATGTTCTGGAGAAACGAAAAAAATGTGCCTCAGCCCGGATTTGAACGAGGAACGCGACTATTCATTCAGAAAATTATTTGATCGGTAATCAACAAAATTTAACATCAGAAAATTAATTAATCAATTACCCTGGTCGACAAAATAACATCTTACATTCAAATATTACTTGGTCTAAAAATAATCCTTTTGAGAATTTCACAGTGTAAATAGATTTTCTGATTTTTGGGCTCCTCAAAAATAACAAGACTGATTTTTGGGCTCTAACCGTTAACGTCAAAAACAACCCCTTGATTCGACGCAGATATTACTTTGTCAAAAAATAATCTTTTCTAACATTTTCAGTGCAAATGGAGTCTGTGATCTTTGGGATCCTCAAAAATACCAACACCGTGTTTTGTACAGCAGCCCCTTGATACCACGCAGATGTGACTTTGTTAATGAATTATCTTTTTTAGAAATTTACTTTGTAAATGGAGTTTCTGATTCTTGGGACTCGGAATTTCATAGGGTAAATAGTGTCTCTGATTTTTGGGCTTCTTGAAAATTCAAATTCTGATTCATAGATGAGCGTTTGATTTTTTAGATGTAGGGGTTGTTTTTGCAGAAAAAAATCAAGCATTCATGAGCCCAAGAAAAGCCCAACACTACTTTACTTTATATTTTATTTCTTCCATGTTAGAGTTTTCACTTAGGGGGTGGTTTTTTGTACATAAGCGTATTTTTTTTAAATTTTATTTGGGGCATTCAAGAGCCTCACATAAGCCCAAAATTATAATGCACTTTATTTTTGCAGATTTCATTTTTTGCAAGATAGTTGTGTGTAGTTGGTGTACATTGTTTCTTCCTAGTTTGAGTTTTTACATAGGGAATAGTTTTATTTCCGGTAGGGGTAGTTTTGGAAAATTTTTTGTTGGCGCGTTCAAGACCCCAAAAAAGGCCCAAAATTCTGTCGTCTTTGATTTTTAATGTTTGCACATTTTTATGTAGTGGAAGTGCTGGCTTGAGTCAAGCCAGCACCTCCACTATACTCGTCGTTGCTATCCTGTCACCACGAAATCACGTCCAGAGCCCAGATAATTTTGAAAGTGCTTTTTTAAAACCTAAGTCTTGATTCATTGAATATTGGTGATCAAGTTTAAGTGCTCAAAAGATTTCACTATTTTTTTTTTTTTTGGACATCGTTCTAACAGCCTTAAGCACGAATATGTTATATATATTAAATATGTTGTACAAATATGTTAAGAATCTCCATTCGAAAAATAATTAACTAGTGAGATCAGTGACTAATCTTGGGCGAAAAGATCCGTTTACCGGTGCTCAATTTTTACGGAAGCAAAAGTCCTGCGTTTGAATCGTAAAGTCACACTGCTGGATTCTAGAGTCTGTATCTTTTATCGCCGCCAAACGGACCTTTCCGACCCCAGTTACCCAGTTACTACGATAAGCATGCAGAGAAAGTGATTGTTTCCATGCATAAATTGTGAAAAGTATTTTGGTATGTATTAAACTTTTATATAGGGAGGGTGGCAGTACAGAACTAGATAACAAACAAAATCGGAATTTTGCAGAAGAGCGAAAAAACCTTCTGTGCAAATCTAAATTACCGTTTGAAGATAAGACAAAAAACCACTTCCGAGATGATGTTTTGCTGATTCAAGGCACGAAAAATTGATTAGAAAGAGTTACATAGTTTCAAAGAAATCGATCTGTTGTTGACAATCTCAAAGTGTAACTCACCACAAATTGGACCATGTTAGACTGCGGATAGCAATGAAAAGTGTAATTCTCAGTTTAAGTCAAAAATAAATACTCGCTCTCAAAATGTTGGGTTTCTGAATGATGGTAAAAAAGCTTTGACCTAAAATAGCGAACCTATTCCGAGTAAATCGTCCATGAATGTTGAGATTATGATTTCACAGGTTTTGAAAGTCGATTTAAGGTAGCGATTGAAAATTGAATTTTTCATATTAAATAAAAACATGCTCCCGAGATATGGGGAAGCCTAATAAGAATACAAAATGTTTGATACGAACCTATTATTCAGTTGCGAGATAATCAAAACCTAGTGCAGCGGTATTGCACCTCAATAAATAACTAAATAATTCACAGAAGATGACAGAATTCCATGATGATTCCATTAAATATTTTCTTGGGTTAACTTAATTTTTACTAGGATCAACCAAAATATTTGTTAAAATCAACCAAACGATATGGCATAATCAGTCAACTTTTGCTAACCAACAAATGTTGTTAGTACGACCAAATATTTTGTTGTCCATATAATAACCATATTTTAGGGTTGATTTAAACAAAATTTGGCTCATTCAACCAAATCTTTTTCTGGGTGTAAGAAGAAAACGAGTGTTATGTCGAATAGTGAAAGAGAAAATAAGTTGTCTCTGTATCTTATGAGGACAGTATAATTTTGTTGACAAATATCACTCTATTTTACATAATTATGCAGTTACGAAATATTCAGTTAAGTCGTAACTACTTCAAATATACATTCATGTGGTTATGATTCCGACTTAAATCTTAAATCCCAACACAGTCTATTTATTTCCGAGGGGCGTCTCACTCAAAAATTCACGTGTTACTCCGTCAGAAATCGATCGCAATCTGTAAGAATTCCGATAAGGCAATGCATGCCGTGAAAATCAAAGTAGGAAATCATCAGTGAAGTCACGAATTCGTGAAATCGTTTGAAAACGGAAAATTCGTACGAGTCCGTTGGTTTTTGATAGAAATCGTTAAGTATTCGTAGCAGTCCGTAAGGGCTTCGAGTGGAATCGCAGGGAATCATTGGGATTCATGCTTGAATTCGTACAGAATTCGAGCGGATGAGTCCCGGCAGCGACCGCGCGATCGGGCAAATCTCGGACTTGCGCAGTATCCACGGATATCAGCTGTTTTCCACACATTAAAAGCATTGTTGTTTTTTCCCGCCGGTGTTGATATTCATTTTAATACATATAACAATAATAAATTATACATAGATATTTAATATATATGAGATAAATAAACGAGTATAAAATCATACTATATTACTACCGTTTTTCACGGGTTTTCAAGATAAATTTTCAGAAATTGCAGTGTTATTTTAATTGGGGAGCGTTCACATATTACGCAACGTTATTTTCGATCTTCTTTAACTCCTCCTTCCCTGTATCACAGGCAGTAACATTTCCTTTCGACCCCCCCCCCCCCCAACAGTTATGTAACATTTTTTGTATTAGGTTTAAAAACATAATAAACGTTTATGAAATAAAAAAAGGTTTTTAAGATCAAGTGTTATACAGAAATGAATAAAGCAACATTTTTATGTAACACTGAATGCTTAACCCGTGGCAGGCACACTCATTTGACGCACTCTCTATAGACAAACTGATGCGACTTGGGATTTTCCGTTTTTGAAGTTCGTTATTTACTATGAAAATTAGCGATAATTTGAAAAGTAAATATGCCTTCCTATGTAAAATTTGAATTCATTTCCCTTTGAATTCTACAAAATTGAAATTTTCTTTGGTGCGAATTCGCACCAGTGTGCCTACCATGGATTGAAATTTTTTTTTTCGAGTCACACAAATATTGAAATTACTTATAAGAAGAGATGTATTATCGGTTTGTTTTTAAACTTATATGAATATAAATTTTATAAGATTCTTCAGAAAATTAGAAAATATTTTTGCATAATTCAGATGTGTTAAAAAATAATCCAGAAGATTTGAAAAAATAAATTATTTTACAGGATTTTAAAAAATATTAGTAAAAATTCGACCCTTTTAAAAAGATATTCAGGACTTTCAGAAGTTTGGAAGAAATGAAAAATGTCTTCAAAGTTCGTTTTTCAAAATGAAAAATCCTCAAAAATTTTCACATAAATCTTGAGAAATTCATTTTTGTATTCTTTCAAAAATTTTAAGCCCACTGATATTTACAAATTATTCAATATTTTCGTAACTTTTTTTTAATTCTGCAAAATTTTAAAAATTGTCTTAAAATCTTTCAGATTCTTCTTTGAAAATTTTCGAAATCTTTTGAAATGTCTTGAAATCTTTTTAAATATTCTCTTAAAATTAATTTTTGAAAATAAAGCATTTTTTTTAATTTTCTTGAAACCTTGCAAAATGCCTAAGATATCTTATAAATTTTTATTATTTCTCAATCCTGCCAAAACTCTTAAGTATCTCTTATACTTACTCAAATTTGTTCTAATATTATGTATTGTGGCAAAATTATGCTTTTAAATTTTTTACATTCTTTTTCAAAATTCAAGGAATTAATTAAAAAAATGTTGTATTCTTTTTCATTTGCATTTTGCAATCTCCAAAACTCAAAATTATTGTTTTTCAATTAAACATAAACCATTAAAAATTTTCCCAGAAGATTTAAAACGACTTCTACAATAAACTGTGATTTTATGATAAAAAACCTTTACTCTGCTCAGGCCTACTTTCTGGAAAATGTTCAAGGTATTTTACTATCAAATATTAATAAAACTATTTGTGATTATACATTAATAAATTAATTAAATTGGTCAATTAATTTTTACTCGTTAAAAATCAAGGACAAAGTCAAATTAAGTTTCTTTTACTCCAGAATTAATTAAATTGATTAATTAAAACATCAATTAATTGAAATTTTTAAAATTAATTAAAATTAAAGAATTAATTAATAGTTCATTATTATATTAATCACTAAATTCTTATATTAATTTTTATTCTTAGTTTTCCTATTGCCACTTCAACTTGAAACCATTTGTAAATGTTCTTTAAATAATTTTTAATGTTCAGAAATCATTAGAAGAAAAGGAAATATTTCAGCACTGAGTGTGTCACTCGTATACGTTATACGCATTGTACGACTCCGCGCTTCGCAGTCACTGCTTGGATTCGTTCGGATTCGTCAAACTTTGTGGGACTCTGTACGAATTCGTAGGTACAACGTTCCGCAACGCTGTGGCCTGT
>CAKNXH010044679.1:0-18967 GCA_932178445.1 Andricus quercusramuli
AATGCGCAGGTTCAGACGCAGATTCACAGTTTCACATGTTCCGTTCCCTTTCGTCATTCCGTGCTCATGGGACATATGGCTGCTAATGGCGGACCGGCCGAACGTAAACATTACGCTAAAGCGTAATGGTAAAGTAATGGTAAAGTAATATGGCATCATAATTAATAAAAGAAAAAACAAAGTGGCTGAGTAGAAATTTCCCAAGTGAGCCCACGATTTTTGATGTTGAGAGGAAAATTAAAACTAAGCATTGGAAAATAATCTACTCGTTAGTATTAGAGTACGTTATAAATTTTTTTGAGAAAAATGCATTCGTTAATTTACAATGTGCTATTGAACATTTCTGCATCGTTTGATTAACAAATTATTATTTCGTAAACTATTCATGAAAAATTAATTAAATTTCCAGTGAATTGTGAAAAATAAATGAATTTAACTATAATATTCTGAAACAGGTGCTATTCATTATTGTTCCTAATTTAATTCATTTTTAATAAACAAATGCCGATTTTACCATGTTCTACACACGATATTTGAAATTTTTTTGAAGTAGTGGAAAGCCTGAACGGTTAAGATCGAGAAACCGTTCGAACTTTTTTGTGCTCGCTCTTTGGATTAATGATAAATAATACTGTTTAGCGCCGCAAGCCGCGTGCCGCCGTAACCGCACAAGAGGCGCGTTGACAGGCTTGTGCTTGCACCCTCTATGCAAGTTCGAACCTATAAACTATTTAGCGACGGAGATTCGTAATAAGAAGTGCCACTTTTATCTATCGCACATGGTTCGGAAAGCGTTGACGAAAAAATTATGATCGTTAAAAGGCCATGTAAGAAACTTTTATGTTCACCTGTTTTCAAAAAAATTCTCTGCTTTAAGTTTTTTTCGTGATGGGTCATGCAAAAGAGTGCTGCAGCCCGTTGAATAAAAGTAAGCATAACTGCGTGAGAAAAAATCTTTTTCTTGTAAGGCATAAATGGAATGCAGCATTCTGAAAGCTCATTGGATTACATGTTTGCAATACTTGTCGACGATCGATTTACGAGAAAGAAGATGACTTGGACTTCATGGTTTGTTTTCCTGTACATGAAAAGCAAAATTAAAATGTTTTTGAAGAAACTGAAGAGGAAAATTATCCTGAGCAAGAAGAAAAAAGTGATCCAACGTTCCGATGTGATAATTTCGATGAGATGGAGAAAATTGAAAAAATTAACAATCTACTTCGTGAATCTGGAAAACCATTAATAAAAAAAAAACGTTTTTCACAACTTACGGGTAAAGACAAGGAAAAATTAAGTGCAGCTTTGAATACAGTAACAACTTAAAAAAACTGTGTTGTTGACAATAATGACTCCGAAACTTCGTACATATATGACATAAAAGTGGCTTTGTCTTAGCAGCCTGATCGAGCGGGAAAACCAATTTTGACGACACTCCCGTCACATTGGACTGTCGCGAAAATGAGAAGAGAATTTGGAGTGTTTCGCCGAGTCGCATCAAAAGCCAAAAAATTGAGAAACGAATCTGGGTATGGACATCGACCAAAGAAAAAAGCTGGGCGTAATCTTCCGAACACTACTGTAAGTGCAGTGAAAAATTATTATCTTGCCGATGATAACAGTCGTGTAAAAAAGTGTCAAAAGCCTCTGTCAAAATTCAGGCAGCTAAGGCCTCGAGAATGTATTTTGGCCGGTAAAAAGCGGTACGCACAACGTGTGCGTGTGTAAAATCCATCAAAATACAAAATTGAAAATACACGGCCTAATGAAAGCACTAAAAATGAAAGGAGTCGACTTCACCGATACATATCATGGTTTTATCAAGAATTCAGTTTGTAAAAATGCATCATCGGATTGCTTCTTCTCTGTTTGTGAAAATTGTCCCAAAACTGAGTTTGTTATTGAAAAATTGAGAATTCTTCTGGAAGATAATGATGTGAGGGAAGTAACATTCAGTCAGTGGGCCAGCACTGACAGGTAGTTTATCATACATTTATTGATGAAAAGGTCTCCTTTATTTAGATTTTTTATACTATTTTTTTTTTAATTTCTCTTTTGGATCACAGATGCGAGATTTCGGAAGAAATTGAAAGCAAGTACAAATTTTTGACCCGTTTAGCAAAAGAATACTCAAGCCACTCTCCATCCATATGCAATATGTTACTGCCAAAATGGAAAACGAAAGCACAACAGTTTCGTCATTATTTCGGAGAAATTGTCCCACGATACGAGCGCAGTTCATTTATTCAATTCGGAAGTTATTAAGTACTTTAAAAAAAATTCCTGGATGAAAATGTCAGAATTTTTTTTTACTTTTTCGATGGGGCTGCATCGCAGTATAAAAATAAATTGAATTTCCTTAATCTTACGAAACATCAAGAAGATTTTGGGATTTGGGATTTGGGATTTTGGGACAAGCCTATCGAGCTAGTTTGAAAAGAGTTGATGCTAACCACATCACAACTCCTCGAAGTCTTTTTGAATGGGCGGAAAATCATTTTTCAAATATCAAGTTCAATTTTTGTACTAAAAATAAACATGATCTGCATGAAAAATCTTTGAAGAGACGTTTCGAATATGCGAAAACAATAAAAAATACACGGCAGTATCATTGCTATGAACCAGTCCATGATAAAAACATTGTCTGTAGACTGTTCTCAAATGACACCGTTTCTTTTGAAAATGTAACCTCGGTGGAAAATAAGAAAAATTAAATTTGATTGTGCGTATATTTGAGGGTGAATTCATTGTATGCTATACATGGCTTGGATGTAAGATAAGAATTTCTGATATTTTCTTAATTCTGATGAACGATATATAGGCGGAATATTCCGTGCCTTCATGGAATGCTGAGATGCCCTTGTGGCGCAAGCCCCTCGAGCGGGTATCGCGGCACGCGGCTCGCGGCGCTGAACAATATTATTCATCATTAACCCAAACAGCGAGCACAAAAAAGTTGAAACGGATGCTTGATCTCAAGCGTTCAGGCTTTGCACTACTTCAAAAAGATTTCGAATATCGTGTGTAGAACAGGGTTAAATCTCCATTTGTTTATTAAAAAATGATGTAAATTAACAATAATGATAAATAGCACCTTTTTCAAAATTTTATTATTAAATGCATTCATTTTTGACCATTCCCTGAAATTTTTAATAGTTTTTCATAAATAGTTTACGAAATAATAATTTGTTAATCAAACGAAGCAGAAATGTTTGATAGCACATTGTAAATAAACAAATGCATTTTTCTCAAAAAAAATGTATAACGTGCTCTAATACTAATGAGTAGATTATTTTCCAATACTTAGTTTTAATTTTTCTTCCTCGGAATGGACTGAAACTTGGATTGACGAAAAGCATGCACACGGAAAACGCAAAGGTCGAGTTTCGGACGATGAATGGAGACTGGGTGTCTGGAATGCTAGAGGAGTGAGTGATCTTAAGATAAGAGAACTGCGAGAAACTATGCACATAAGGAAACTAGATATTCTTTGTGTACCTGAGACAAAGAAAAAGGGTCGCGAATTTAGAAACATAGAAAATGGGGTGTTGGAAGGCGGTTGTGAAATATGGTGAGGAGTAGATAGCGAATCGCATCGTAGTCAAGGGGTCGGTTTAATTATGAATGAAAAAGCAAGTCATCATCTCATAGAGCATAATTTTGTATCACCCAGATTCCTATGGGCTAGAATGAAGGTAGGGATCAGAAGATTATTTATCATAGCGTGCTACGCACCAGTTGATAGCGATTCGAGGGAAGTTAAGGACGCCTTCTGGGACACTCTAAATGATACAATAAGTATTTGCGATCAAGGTGAAAGAATAATTCTGCTAGGAGATATGAACGGATGGGTCGGTGTCCAACGTCAGGATACAGATACAGAAAGGGTGCTAGGTAATTTTGGAGATGCAACAAGAAAAAATTATAACGGGGAAAAGCTAGTTAGCTTATGCTTAGAAAAGGGCCTATTCATTACAAATACTTGGTTTAGACATAAAATGATCCACATGTACACCTGGCGCAAAGGAAATAGCCACAGCATAATTGACTTTGTTATTACGGATGAAAGATTAAGAGAACTAGTTAAAGATACAAGAGTCATGAGGGGTTCCGTATGCAATTCTGATCATTACCTTTTAGTCTGCAAAATAAACTTAGGGCGGGGATGGAGAACAAAGAAAACAAAGAAAACGAAACAAACACGACTAAAAATTGAAAATTTACAGAGACAAGAAGTGCGAACAGAGTTTTAAAAGAGTTTAACTGAACGCATAGATAGGGCAACGTGGGAAGCACTTATAAGCAATAAAGATATAGAAGGCACGTGGACTTTTTTACGGGATAACATTGTCAAAACTGTGACCGAAGTATGTGGTACGGCGGTTGTAGGAAGAAAGTCTGGCGATGCGTGGTGGAACGATGAAATTGCGGCAGCCCAAAAAGAAAAGAAAGAAGCGCACAATAAAACGCTGAACATGACAGGTCTTAGCGATGAGGAGAGAACTAGACTTAAAAATGATTACAGACACAAAAATAGGAAAGTTAAACGACTAGTCAAAGAGAATAAAGAGAAAATCAGAACAGAAGAAGAGAACAAAATAAAAAACTGCTTTGAAGGAATTATGAAACTATTATATAAACACAGAGTTTGCTAGCATGAGAAACAGCAAAGGCGAAATGCTATATGATATAGACGAAATAGCAGACGCTTTAAAATACTCTTTTAAAGAACTATTAGGTGGTGAAGATATAGGGCAACAAAACTGCGACATAGAACATAATGCACTAGAAAACCCAATTGAAAAAGTCTGTGTCACTGAGGTCAGAGATATAATTAAGAACTTGAAAAACGGTAAGGCTGCGGGTATAGACAATATTAGCGCTGAAATGTTTAAATACAGTGGGGAGTACATACCTCACAGGTTGTGCCAATTAATAAATTTATGTATCGAAACGGGAGAAGTCTCAGACGATTGGAGAAAAGCGATTATCGTACCAATATACAAAAGAAAAGGAGATAGAAGCAACTGCAGTAATTACAGAGGTATCAGCCTACTAAGTACCGTAAGTAAAATATACTCAAAAATACTTATCCGTAGGATAATGGAAATTACTGAAGAGAAAATATGGGAAGTCCAAAGTGGATTTATGCCAGGAAGGTCATGTACAGATCAGATATTTAGCCTAAGACAGATCATAGAAAAAAGCTTGAGAGTAGGAAAGAAAGTCTTCTGTGCATTTATCGACCTAGAAAAAGCATTTGACAAGGTGAATAGAAGTAAACTTTGGGGAGTCCTTGAAGAGTACGGAGTAAATGGAGGGCTCCTACAAGCAATAAAAGCAATATATACAGGTAGTAAAGCGAGTGTAAGGGTAAATGGGAAACAGAGTGAATGGTTCGATATTATGCAAGGCGTGAAACAAGGATGCTTTATGTCCTCGTGGCTATTTATCATATTCATGGATAAGTGTCTAAGAACTGCCCTCTTCGACGAAAAAGGTGTAGATCTCGAAACCGTCAAGGTACGTGGGTTGGCTTTCGCAGATGACAAGATTGTTATGGCAGAATCAGTCGAAGACTTGCAAAGAATGTTGAATAAACTTAATACAAGCATGAATAACATGGACCTCAAAATTACCGTGAAGAAAACGAAAGTCATGGTGTTTGAGGGAAAAAGTGAGAAAACAATATGCAACATTGTCCTAAATGATGAGAAATTAGAACAAGTTGACAAGTACGTATATCTAGGTAGTCTATTCACTAACGACGGAAAAATAGATGGGGAATTAGATAGGCGCATAAATAAGGGTAAGCAGGTTATCGGTAGAGCAGGGTCCATCCTCACAAATGAAAACATATCAAAAAAAGCTAAAGTGGCCATACATAACTCTATTTTCGTACCAACTGTACTATACGGTAGCGAGACATGAACCTGTCAAGAAAAGGACAGGAGTAAAATCAACGCGATCGGCATGAAACCTATGCGCATAATATGCGGAAAAACAATAATGGACAAAGTACGAAACGAGACAATCCTCAAAGAATGTGGTACAGGGGAGACACTAGTTGACATATGGGAAAGAAATCAGGTAAGGTGGTTCGGACATCTTGAAAGAATGAAAGATGAACGACTGACCAAGCAAGTGTATAAAGGTGAAGTAAATGGCAGAATGCCCAGAGGTAGACCGCCGAAAGAATGGTTAGAATCTGTGAATGAGACACTAATACGAAGAGACATAAGAAGCCATAGAAATACAAGAGCCTGCATGAAAAAATGCATGGACGTGAATGAATACAAATAGTTTATAAACAGAGTGACAATGGAGTGAATGATGCCTGAAACAAAGACCTTGGATACTAATAGGCCCAAGTGAGGAACCATACATAACAATTTTGTGAGGCTCCTCACTTGGGGTGATCGCTAAGGTGGAGGACATCAGGACTAATCTACTCATCTCAGAAGATCGAGCAATGGAGATTAAACAGCAGGTTGATTTGGAGTGGAAGAACAACGGCAATGAACAGCAGTTAGAGGAAGCCGCGTCACACGAACAAGCAGTGGCAATTGATGTTCTTCCTCAACCTGGTGATGATCCAGCACCACCACATCCTCCGGAGGTAGGTGGCCTAATACAACCAGTGCCAGAAGCCGAAGTTCAACAACCAAGGAAGCGATTAAAATGGACATACCATATGAACAGAGATGTGATGCGCTTTTATTTTTTGGCAAAGAAAAGTGGGCAAAGTGTAAGGAGAGAACATCATCGTCTCTTCTTACTAAAGTACTCAGGGCTAGCCACAAGAATAAATGAGCAGAATCTAGCAGATCAAAAACGCTCGATATCTGTAAACAAATTCCTTTCGGCTGTTGAAATAGCTGCCATCGAAATGGAAGTGGAACAGCAGCTTCCTATTGATGAACTTCCATTGGAAGATGTGGAAAACGAAAACTTCATTGCAGCTGAAGACATAGGTGCTAGGGATAATGAACATCAAGTACCGGATGGACTAGAACGACATCCGGATATCATAAACGATGATATAAACAGCGAAGTCCCAGAAAATCTACAGCACCTTGAAAGGAATTTTGGTCATGCTCTACTAGAGTTCAGACATGTAGAACCAACACAAAGGCATTCACTGCCCAAGATGAACATCACAAATGATCTGCGTGCACTAATAGAACACCTAAACAGCAAGGTTTTAACCTATGCATTTGAACGCAACACAAAATGTGTTAGAGGTGCAAACTCTTGTATACTGTGCAGCTGTGGCAACCGTTAGAACGTTGAGCCGCAGAACTAGGCCTATAAATGCAGTCTTCGCCCCAAGACAGGAGCGAGATCCGCCATGGAAGATCAGGTTGGATATGGATGTCAGCAAAGTAAGGTGCAAATTGGGTCGACTGACTCAATATAAAAAAGGAAATCGAACCAGAAAGCTGATACACCATGTTATTAAAATCATCCACCCTCGGTACATCGAGACATTGACACCAGCAATATTGGATGAGATTATAGACTCCCAGCGGTACAGACTTGATGTTTTTACTGCTAGACTGCGTCGGTACAAGAAAAGTAGTGCAAGAAGGCAACAAAATCGAACCTTTCAGACAGACGAAAGAAGGTTCTATCGTGAACTGAGTGTACAGCAAAATAACCAGCAAGACACCCAAGTCCCACAATTGGAAGAAATGACTAACTATTGGTCAGACGTTTGGGGGAAAACTAACAGAAGCAATTTGGACACTGCGTGGTTCCAACTAGAGAAAGCAAGAGCAAGCAATAACCCTGAAATGGAGCTGACGAACATCACAGCTTTAGATGTTTCAGTGGTTTTGAAAAAAGCATGTAACTGGAAAGCTCCAGGTCCGGACATGGTGCACAATTTCTGGTATAAGTACCTGACTAGTGTGCATCCTGCGTTGGCACGGTGTTTTCAGAAGATCATCGAACATCCAGATCTGATGCCAGGCTTTATGCTGCAGGGTACTACGTATATGTTGCCTAAAAAACCAGACGCTCATAATCCATCTGAATATCGACCGATAGCCTGTCTTGTAACAATATATAAATGTCTTACAGCTATCATAGCAGATAAGGTTTATTCTTACTGTGACGAGAATGACATCCTTACAGAAGAACAAAAAGGATGTTGTAAAAACTCCCGAGGCAGTAAAGATCTAGTCACCATAGACGCTGTTGCCATGACGCAAGCTCGTAAACACCAAAGGAACTTGCACATGGCATACATTGACTACAAGCAAGCGTTTCCTTCCGTACCACATGACTATTTGCTTGAAGTCTTAAAAGTATACCAAATTTGTCCACGCATCATTGACTTCCTAAGTCGTGCGATGATGCTTTGGGGTACAAGAATCAAGTATTTTGATCATGGACAACCAAGGATAACTAGATCAATACGCATTACGACGGGTATATTCCAAGGAGACTCCTTCAGTGCATTATGGTTCTGTTTAGCGTTGAACCCACTGAGCAAAACTTTAAATAGCATGTCTTATGGGTTCCGAGTAAATGATAATGAGGATGGTCATCAAGTGACCCATCTTCTATACATGGATGACCTGAAGCTATACGCTAGTTCGATCGAGAAACTGCAGCAAGTTATTGATGTTACAGAGCAGTTTTCCAATGATATCAACATGGAGTTTGGACTAGATAAATGCCGAACAGTGCATTTAACCAGAGGAGAATTAGGGACCGCAGAGATAGAGAACGATTTCGGAAATGACATCGAGGCAATGCCTGAGGGCGAGTCATATAAATATCTGGGTATTCTCGAATCTAAGGGCATTCAGCATACGATAGTTAAGAAAAGCCTAACGACTGCCTTCACGAAAAGACTCAGATTGGTTCTGGAGAGTTCTCTTAAGTCGGCAAATAAGATCAGGGCAATCAACACCTATGCCATCCCTGTTCTCACGTACTCCTTTGGGCTCATCAAATGGTCGAACACTGACCTCGAACGATTAAACAGAATCATCCGCGTAGAAATGACGAAACACCGAATGCACCACAGGAATTCGGCAATTGAAAGGGTAGTTCTACCACGACATAGAGGGGGCAGAGGCATTGTAGATGTCAGAAAACTGTGTGAGTCACAAGTTACACAGTTGCGAGACTATTTTAACAGCAAGCGAGATGTTACGCTTTACAACACCATCTGTAAAGCGGATCTTAACTACACGCCCTTGACTTTGTCCTCAGAGGAGGCCTTGAATATCAGGGCAGAAACCATAGAGGAATTAGAAACGCAATGGAGACAGAAAGCCATCCACAGCGAACACCCCAAAACGCTAGATCAATATGAAGTGGATAGTGAGGCATCCAATATTTGGCTGAGAAAGGGACTCCTGTATCCAGAAACGGGAGGATTCGTCATTGCGATTCAGGATAGAGTTGTCAGCACCAGGAATTATCGCAAACACGTGTTACATCAAGACGTGGTTGACCGGTGCTGATTATGTGGAGATACCAACGAATCCATCGAGCACATTATTGATGGTTGTCGCGTAATGGCTCAAAGAGAATATACGCACAGACATAATGATGTGGCGGGCATTATACATCAACAACTTGCCCTAAACCTAGGACTCTTAACAGAATGGATGCCTTTCAATAGATATGTCCAATGTCCGTTTTAGAAAATGAAGATTACATCTTATATTGGGATGTGACTATCCAGACGGATCATTACATACGAGCCAATCGACCTGACATCGTGATGCGAGAGAAAAAAGGTGGAAGAGTCTACATCATCGACATTGCTTGTCCGCTTAACCGAAATTTGCAGGGAACCTATACAACCAAGATTCATAAGTATAGCGAGCTACGGCATGAAGGTAAGGCAATATGGAGGAATGTGAAACATGCATCTATTCATCCTATTGTGATTTCGGCTACAGGCAATGTGCACGCAAGATGCACTGAACATCTTGAACATTTAGGAGTCAGTAGGGTACTGGCGGCAGCTCAAAAGGCGGTTTTATTAAATACCTGTCGCATTGTAAGGAACTTGCTAGACCATCAGGAAGCAAGTGACTAAGAAACCTATGGCGTGATACATGGTAGCTCCCCGGTAAAAAGGTGCGAATTGAATGTCATTAATGTGCGAACAAATATCGTGGAATTTCAAACGTTTTGAATACCTTATTAATTCCGTTTTTGAAATATACGTTTTAATTTCTTTTATCGCAATTAAATTGTGTTGCATTTCAATCCCGTTTAATGTGATGATTATTTCAGCTAATAAATGAATACATTTTAATTATAATTGGAAGTTAAAAATTGAAATCAAGTTAATACTGCTTGATACCGTAACCCAAACTGGAATATTGAAGACAATTTAATTCTCTCCAGCGAACAATAATTGGGAGCAAACCAATGCCATTGAATTACGTCAGTTGACCGCGAAAATTGAAGTCAATTTTATACCATCTGGCACGTAAAAATTGCGAACAAATGAATTTTATTTAATTCGATGCAGAAAACTCGGAAATTGAGACCAGTTTAATACCGCCTGGCAAGTATAAATTGCAAACAAATGAATTTTATTCAATTTGATACAGAAAACTCGGAAAGTGAGGCCAATTCAATACCATCTGGCAAGTACAAATTGCTCAGAGATGAATATTATTTAATTCGATACAGAAAACTCGGAAATTGAAGTCAATTTGATCACTTTCGTATGGTTGAAAATTAGAGAAACTTAAAATTTGATGCCAGTTTAATACGTTCTGATGAGTAGATTCTAAAATTGTTTTTTTTCAGATTTATTTAAAATAATGTCAATGAAGTAAGATAAAATAGTATAAAAAAATAATTAAATTAATGACATACATATTCAATTTCTTTATATTAATTACTTACAATACTTCATAGAAACATAAAATTTCATAAATACTATTTATTAAAAACTACTGTGCTTCAATGTTGTTAGGCATTATTCAGACATACTGCTTTTGTTTAAAATCTAGACCCACTATCTTGGACTTGATTTCTGGTAGGGCAATGGGTGAAAGTTCTACGTTTTCAGTGACCTCCCAGATGTGGTGTACTTTCACGTCCCCAACAAAAAAGCAATTTTTTGAGAGAAAAATGAAATTATTTTAAGAGAAATTTACATAGCTGTTTTGAAACAATTTCTAAAATGGTTAAGAATTCAACAAAGTTTAAAACATTTAAAACAAAACCTTAATTTTTAAAAATTTTTGAATGAAATTCTAAAGGTTTTGAAGAATTTGGAAAGGTTTTAGGATAATACACAAATTTTCTTGAGATTCCTGAGAAAATTTTAAGTTATTCTTCCAAAATAAGAAATTATTTTAATTTGTAAGTGAAATTATTAAATTTCGATATACAAAATAACACTTAGACACTTATTAATGTAGTAAAAAATTTAGTAAGTTTAAGAGATTCAAAATTAATTTAAAACTTTCAATGATTTGAATAATTGGAAAAAAATGTAGATTTAGCAGATTTCGAACTAAAAATTGAGAAGCTTTTCAAGAATTGTGAAAATTTCATAACAAATTTTTTCTAAAATTCATAGGAAAATTATTTTTAATCTTGAAAAGTTAGTTTTAAGAGAGTATTTTACAGGATTTCAGAAGATTTCAAAATTTCCCAGAAAAGAATCTGAAAGATTTTAAGGCAATTTTTTAAGAAAAAAATTGTAATCATTTTAAAACAAAAGATGTTTTGAAAGAATTTCGAAAACAATTTGAAATTTGGAAAAATTTGAAATGATTTAATACAAAATGTAGATTTTTGCAGGTTTCGACCAAAAAATTTTAAAGCTTCTTGAGAATAGGATTTTTTAGATAAAAATTAAATCATTAAAAAAAATATTTCAAAGTTTACAAAAATTTCAAAAATAATTAGAAATTTGTGAAGATTTCAAAAATTTCGAAACAAAATGTAGATTTTTCAGATTTTAAAGTAAAATGTTGATTTTTTAAGGACTTTTGAATAATTTTAAGAGCATATTCAAGAATATTTGAAAACAAAAACAAGTTTTGATGTATAAATAACAAGTGAACAACCATTAATTTCAAACTAGTACTTAAATAAAAGTAATTTTGATAATTTTTTAATAATTTTACAAAAAATTGAGAAGTTTTTCAAGAATCGTGAAAAGTTTCATAGCAAATTTATTTCAAAAAAAAAAGGTTATGCATATATTTTAATGTTTCTCACTTAAAATTGTTCCAAATGATATAATTTTGAAAGTTTACTAATTTATTGATTCATTCTTCAATTTAGAGCATTGAAAATGATAGCGTGCATTTACATTTTTTGAGCTTTCATTTGCAGTTCAGTTTTTATTACTTCAATTAAAAAAAGAACTTAGCTTCAAGATTTCGAATTTTTTAACTTCTTTGACTGAAAAATTATTGCGAGCCGGGTAATAACCGATAATTTTTTCTTTGATTAAAACGGCCACCTGTTCCTTTTTCGAATTTCCCGCCATTAAGTAATCGATATTCGATCGTGAACTCTACCGGATGTTTCCGAAACAACCCGAACTGAGCAACTTTTCAACTACTGGCGACTGACGAGAAGTGTACTTCAAGCTGTACTAGGCTTTATCATCAAGCGAATAATTCCAGTAATTGTGAGATTTATAAAAGGATTAGATGTTTGATACAAATTTAATTGCATACATTGAGTGTTTATAGTTTAGTGGAATATTTTCCCTAGTGAAAATTATCTTTTTCGACATCAGGAAAGGTCAATATACAAGTATATGAAGTCAATATATTAGACCAACTTTTGTCCGAACGTAACCTATTAATTTTGTTATACTTTCTACGTGGTTTCTCTCGCTCTTTGCCGATTTCGTTTCGACACGTCTACATTCTTGTTTATAGTGTATTAAGCTAATGAATAATGAGAATAAAAATTAATTGGCTTCTTGTTTCTATGAAAACTCGAAATAATAATTTTCTGACGGTAATCTTAGAACAATCAAAGCTGGGCGTGAAGGACTGTTTTTGAGCAAATCTTTCCTTAGGTATTTTAAAGAGTCTTTCTGTGTTATTACTGCTAAAAATGAAATTTTGATCATAATTATGATTCATGTTGCTTTCACCATCATATATTTCTAAATCTTTTGCTTCGATACAGCCGAAGGCTAAACTTGGTTTAATTCACAAATTAAATTTAAAGAAATGTATCGAAAAATATTCTAACCGATTTAATTGAAGTTTAATAAAATGCAATCAAAACTATTGTTTTAAAAATTTCTAGGAGTGAAATATTTTTCAATTTTGATGACATTTCAAACCAAGTTCAACCTTTGACTGTATCAACGGAAAAAATTCTTGAAATATCTCATTAAGTCACTGAAATTGATAATTTCCTACATTAGTGTAGAAAATTATCTTAAAATTTAGCCAAAAAACATGAAAATTTTTTTGATATTTTTGGACTCGTTGATATTTGTCGAAAACATTAAAATTCCAAGTTTTTTTTTTCAAATACCTTACAATAAAATTAACAGATTGCCTTCAATTTATGCTTATTAGGCTCACAATTTTATTAGCTTTCGTGCAATAATTGGAAGAAAATTTAAAGTTTAATATTATTAAAACTAGAGTGCTTTTTTAAGCTATTGAAAAACAGATGTCCGGAAACTTTCGCATGGCAGTATATATTATTACATTATTTATATAATCTTGTATGTGTAAACGCCCCTGTGTTCGCAATAAAAAGTTTGAAATACATATACACCCTGGCGGACCGAACGAACGGAGCGGATACGCTACAGCGTATCCTTATAGTGTCCACATCGTATCCTCTCCGTATCATGCAAGAAAAACTCATTAAAAAAGAAAGATTAACATTTCACTTGTTGAAATTCGGATTCTACGTGAAATTTTGAGTTAAAAGGTCACAGAGTAATCGCAATAGTTTTTCTTGCAACATTAAAAACTTTTAATAACTATAATACTTATCGATGACGTGCGCTGAAGGCGACTTCAAACGCATCGTCATTCAGTAGCAGTTCATAGGCTTTATCCGTCGACGATGCGTTTGAAGTCGCCTTCAGCCCACGTTATCGATAAGTATTATATTTTTTGAAAGTTTTTAATGTTGCAAGAAAAACGATTGCGATTACTCCGTGACCTTTTAACGCAAAATTTCACGTAGAATCCGAATTTCAATAAGTGAAATGTTCATCTTCCTTTTTTAATGAGTTTTTCTTGCATGATACGGAGAGGATACGATGTGGATACTATAAGGATACGCTGTAGCGTATCCGCTCCGTTTGTTCGGTCCGCCAGGGCATGAAAACGAAAATTGTTATTATTATTATTCGCAATTTTCAACAAAAGTTTCTGATGTCTAATCCAGCGATTTATACATTTTGTACGCAAATCAATTCAAGTCAATTCCATTTGAATCATTCACTTTTCCGTTCACACTTTAATTCCATTTTGTTCCGTCTTACAAGTGCTTTCATTTTTATCACTTTCATTTCGTGATGCGGCGTTGTACTGCATTCAAACGAGATTTTCAAAAACGACATTCATTTAGATAGAAACGTTTCTATTCAATTCAATCCACACCTTCTTACCGGGTCTAAGAAAGCATCCAGAGGCGACTGGTGTCACTTTCAACACTCACGTCCTCTGTGTAAGGATAAAAGCGGCAAAGCCGAACTGCAAACTGCACCATGCTTCTAATTTTGTACCTACAATATCATCGTAAATGATTTAAAACAACGTATTGAAATAACTTATAACATCCTCATCTCATTAATCACTTGACTTAGTCCGTGGCTATGTCGAAAAACCGGGTTCACCCGAGAAAAAGTTTGAATAAAAAATCGCAGGCTCACTTGGGAAGTCTTTACTCGGCTGTCATTCAAGCAGGGCCCCTGCAGACTGGCAACCCACTTGAAGCCGCGTTAGCGGGTTGCCAACATGCAGGGGCCCGATTTCAATGACGGTCACTTTGTTTTTTATTTTTTAACGCTGCAAAAGCAACTTGTTGCAATTACGGCATGACCATTTAATGTAAATTTCAACGTTTCGTTATAATTGCAACAGTTTACATATTAATTTTGTTTCTTTTATTAATTATGATGCCATATTACTCTACCATTACTTTTCCATTACTTTACCATTACACTATAGCGTAATGTTTGCGTTCGGCCGGTACGCCAGGATATGGCGTCGTGATCGGTGTGGACCGGCTTCTTTATCTTAAAGTACGTTTTCGAGCTCGAGAATACAGGAATATAACAAATGATATGTAAATAAGAATATTCAAACATATCAAGAACCACACCACAATTAGTAGGTAAGATTACAATAAATTGTCTTTAGTTACGTGGGTTACATGAGATGTGAAGGTCAGCGTGCAACAATGTTTTATTCATCCAAAAGGTAGGGCGACCTTTTGTTTAGATTTTCCCGGACATATCTTGTGGCCAATTGAAAATATTTTCATATTTTAACGATTTCTTTTCATCCCTGTAAGTGACAATCCAAATTTTGTGTCATAAAAAGATAGGTAAAGTGCTGGCCTCATATTCACAACGCTCCCGAAAGGGATATGGCTTAATGAATTAATAATAATAATAATTCACACTTTTTTGCACTTTTCTATGCTGATGCAATTATTTTTCTATAATTTTAGACGAAATGACTCTATAAATGCTACTATTTTCTGAAATTGCTTGATAATGCTACTATTTTTCCACTTTGCCTTTAAACATACTTTTAAATATGCTTCGCACATTGGCTATAATAACATCCGTGATCATAAAAATTGAAATTTCAAAATATTTCAAGATCTTGAACCCTGGCGGACCGACCGAACGCAAACATTACGCTACAGCGTAACGGTAAAGTAATGCTAAAGTAATGGTAAAGTAATATGGCATTATAATTAATAGAGGAAACAAAATTAATATGTAAACTGTTGCAATAATAATAAAACGTTGAAATTTACGTTCAACGGTCATGCCGCAATTGCAACAAGTTGCTTTTGCAGCATCAAAAAATAAAAAAACAAAGTGGCTGTCATGCAAGTCGGGCCCCTGCATATTGGCAACCCGCTAACGTGGCTTTAAGTGGGTTGCCAATATGCAGGGGCCCAACTTGCGTGACAGCCACTTTGTTTTTTTATTTTTTGATGCTGCAAAAGCAACTTGTTGCAATTACGGCATGACCATTTAATGTAAATTTGAACGTTTTATTATAATTGCAACAATTTACATATTAATTTTGTTTCCTTTATTAATTATAATGCCATATTACTTTAGCATTACTTTACCATTACTTTACCGTTACGCTGTAGCGTAATGTTTGCGTTCGGCCGGTCCGCCAGGGAAGACATTGAGGATTTTCAAAAATTTGTAATGGTTTTGAAGAGATATTACAAATTTTAAGACCATTCACAGGATTATAATGTATTTTAAGGAATTTGTAGAGATTTTGCCAAACCTACGCAATTTTAAAGGATCTGCAATGATTAGAGATTTAAATAGTTTAAATGGATTTCAAAGGATATGACAGATTTCATGATATATTACAAGATTCCAAGAAATTGCATGATGAAAAAAATGTCAAGGGATTGAATCAAAAGGGTATCAAAGATACCTAAGGATTTCAAAGATTTTAAGTGATTTCAGGGAATTTCAAAAAATTTCTAGGTAATTGAGGGAGTAAATAAAATGGAAAAATGGGGATTTCTACGGATAAACGGATTTCTTGGAATTTTATAGGTTCTTAGAGGATTTCAAAGATTAAAACATTTTTAAAGAAATTGTAAAAGACGTTGAAGATTTAGAAATATTTATCGCGAGGTTTTCAAAAAATTACGAGAACTAAAAGTAAGTTAAAGGTATTGTAGAATTTCATTTGACAATAAAGAGCCTTGGAAACGTTTTGTTTTCTAAAAAAATGGATTTCATAAATAAACAAAACTAGAAGCTACAGATTTGTTAGACACTTAATGTAATTGTGACTAATCGAAAATATTTAATTAGCTAAAAATAACGTCTACGGGATTTTTTGGGTCACTGATTACCAGTCTGAAGTCAAAATTCGAAATAGAAGATCCATTTATGGCGTAAACAACATTTAATGGGGGTATTGTATTCGCCATTCTAAATTTTGGAACTTGGACTTTAGATTTGTGATGATCTGCCCAAAATACCCCCGAGGATTCATTTTGGAGCCACGAGACTAATTTTTTAATTTTGACCGCCATATTATATCCGTCATTTTGAATGTTGACATCAAATTTGTAATCGGCGACCCACAAAACTCCTGAAACCCAATTTTGACGCCACGGGACTTATTTTTACATTTCTGGTCACCCATATTGGATCCGCCATTTGTATTTTCGAAATTTCAAAAAAATTGACTCAAAATTCGTAGTTTTTAATAGTTTTTAGTGTATTTTAACGGTTTTAAAAAATCTCATTATTTTTAAAGAAATTTTAACAAATATTACATATTTTAAGATTTGTTACGGGATTTTACTCTTTTTTTTTGGGAATATGAGGGATTTCATAAGGTTGAATGGATTTCAAAGTATTTTAAAGAACTCAGGGTATTTTAAAAGATTTCAATTCCAGAATTTTTAAGGGGTTTTGAAGAATTTCGTAGGATTTCAGAAGATTTTAAAGGATTTTAAAAAGGTATTCTGCGGAACACTGATATTTAAAATTAAAAGATTTCAAGGGATTTGAATGGATTTCTAGAGAAGCTTAGGAAATAAATGGAATAATGTGACAAAAAATAATAAAATATTAATTTTTAAATATTACGGAACATGTGAAGATGATTTTTATGTTCCTTTTTAATATTATTTTCCCATGTATCTTATTTATTTTTACCCTAATCTTTTTTATAGTGTTGCAAAATAGCAGCGTGCATTTTTTAATGATATTTAAACATTTGATGATGGAGGACAAAGCAGGACTAAAATTTTAGCCCTACTTTGTCCTTCTTTTCTCATGTCTATGGCCTACTTTGTCCCTTTTTTTAAAGTCCGGTTTTCATACATTCCGAAAATCAAATCTGGTCACAAAAGAGTGCATAATTATCATTATTATTTCAGTGAGATGATTGGAAATTTTTGTACAGAATTTTTCAATCGTCCAGAATGTCGACTAAAGAATTTGCTGTGATTCAATTTGCGGATGAATGATTTGAGGTTATTCGTACGAAATGAGCGGTTTTCGATGAGTCGAATACAATTATGTCGAGCTACTTTCCAAATCTGACGGCTCAAAAGGAGATAGACGATTTGTTGAAGAAAAATCAGGAAAAAGATGAAGTAGTAACATGGGCTGATGAAAACGGCAAACCGTTGCCGGTTAAAACTGTTTGTTGCTATACCCGTTAGTTACCACTTTCTTCTCAAAAAAGATTTACTACGTAATTTGTTCTTTTCTTGTTTGCTTTTGCAGTAGCCTGCTGAACTGTAGAAAAAAAATTAATTTAAATAATTTGAAATTAACAGATTCACAATTAAATACTTTTACTCAATTTCAAATAGAATGCTTCAAATCATTTAAATATGAAAGTGCTAAATTTAAACTGTAAACGTTACACTTTGAATTCTTCCATTGCAAATTTTTCAAGTAAAAGTGTTAAATTTTGAAGTATTTATAACAATTGAATTGAAATTAGGGTATTTAATTTTGTTCCGGAATTTAATATTTAATTTTTGTAGAATTCGCAGAAGCATATTTTATATTTTTCAGTTTTTAATGTAGTTAGAAAGTAGACAAAATTTAGTTTCCAGCATTTCCTTAAATAGAAAAGTAAAAATTTTATATTGTTAAGACTTTCTATGGAGTTGGAAGGGACGAAATTTTTTCCCGAATTAGAAGAGGCGATTTTTCCTAGTTAGCATTTTTATCGAGTTTGAGGGGGGAACTTTTTATATTCAATCTTTTTTCTGAATTGGAGGAGAGCAATTT